>BRDA01078602.1:91752-118958 GCA_036984385.1 Crenuchus spilurus
AAGAGAATGTCACTCGAAACCTCTTGAAAAATGAAGAGAATGGTAGGAAGAGTGACGCGCACCACCGTTCTATTGGCACCCTTAACAATTTCTTGGAAATAAATGTATTTGAACCATTTTTGTCATTTCTACTGTAGTTTATAAAGTGGATCAAAGTACCTAGGAACCATTAATTAGTAATTAATAATTACCTGTTTCCCTGAGGTATAAATATGGCATCACATAAAGGCCTATTTCTTTTACTCACTCTTAAACATGGAAAAGACAAGAGAAGACACTATTCAAGTAAGGCAGATGTGTGTTGACCTTCATAAATCAGGCAATGGCTACAAGAAAATAGCCACTCATCTGCAGATGCCCCTTATCTACAGTCAGAGCAATCATCAAAATGTTCAAAACATCTGGAACTGTGACAAACAAGCCTGGAAGGGGACACAACTGTATCTTGCCACCACGCGCAGTGAGAAGGATGGTAAGAGAAGTAAAAAGTTCTCCAAAGCTCACTGTAAGAGAATTGAATCAAATGGTAGCATCTTGGGGTTATGAGGTCTCCCAAACAACAATCAGGCACTATCTACATGCCAACAAGCTGTTTGGGAGGCATGCATGGATAAAGCCTTTTCTGAGTTATACTCATAAGCGTAAACGGGTGGAGTTTGCCAAGTGGTACTGGGATTTTAACTGGGACCACGTGCTTTGGTCAGATGAGACCAAAATAGAGCTTTTTGGCAACAAACACTGTAAGCATAACACTAAGGAAGAGTACACAGAAAAACACCTCATGCCCACTGTTAAGTATGGGGAAGGATTGGTGATGCTGTGGGCCTGTTTCTACTCCAAAGGACCTGGGAACCTTGTAATACTAGAATTCCCAACCTGACAAAAATTTTTGTCGTCTCTCTCCCCCGTGCTGGAATGCTGGAGCCATTAACAGCCTTTGTCTGCTGCTCTGCTTCGCTTGTCATGCAAATAAGCACGTCGTCACACATTCAGTCTCACGGAGACTCTCCCTCAGTTTTAGTGAGAGTAAGTCCTCTTTCAGCAAAGGAAAAAAATATCTATATAAAATAATAGAGCAGGAATCATGCGTATTCACACAAACACACACACACACACAAGCCGAGTCGAGCGAGTGGCCAAGGCCGAATAGAGCCGAGTGGCCGAGGCGGAATACCAAAACAAAACTCACCCTACGACATGCTCCCTAGACCCTACACCCTAGCCCTACAGACTCTCATTTACATCACATTACCTCTCTAATGGCTCACAAGAAGGGTTTTTTTTCTGCAAACCTGGGAAATGCAGTGGTAAGGATACATGGGATCATGAACTCTTTGAAATATCTGGACATTTTGAATCAGATTTTGCAAAGAGGAATGGTCGAAGATGACTTTTTCTGTATTCTCCCATCTTGTGAAGAGTTATAGGAGAAGATTAAGTTGGCAAAAGGATGTTGTACAAAGTACTAAAACCAGGGGTGTCAATAATTGTGGCACGCATGATTTCATTCAAAAGATTTATTTCTTAATGTGTGATTTTTTTCTCACCAAATAAAGGCACTTGAACTAAAGCTTAGATTGTTCTCTTTTTTTGCATTGTTGTCCTATATTATTTTTCTTAAAAAAGAATTTATTAGAAGCCAAAGAACACTTCTTAACCAGGGGTGCCAATAATTATGGAGGGTGCTCTGTATATACAGTATATAAAATTTGCTTTTATCGTGCTGCCCTAAATTCCACTATTTTCCCCTGGTCTACCAGAGGGCTCCCTCTACATTCATAAAGTCCTTCAGTCAGCAGCCCTCCCTCAGCATGCCAACCATTTGCATAATGCCGAAGTTTAATTTATCATGATCCAAGCCCCCTACGGGACTGAACTAATAGCTATTAGAAAATGATTACTCTGCAGTAATTTGGCAGTGATTATGCTGTAATAAGCTAATGTACCTGCTCCTCCTAACAGCAGGCCCAAGGACTCTTATTAGACACAGATAAGTTAGTATACATCACACCATATTGACCATATTCATGAAGTTCATATTAAAGTGGTTAGTGCTGCAAATGAAAGTATATTAAACTTTCCTGAAATTATTTAACTGGTCAGGTTTTCTCAAGAAATTAAGATAATGAAAAGGTTAAAATGCCCACACCTGTTACTTCTCCAAATAAGTTTGTGTGTAGCGTGAAAATGGATAGTAGGAATGTGTTTGTATGAGGTTTTATACTGAATGTACAGTATTAAAACTGCAAAAAGTAACATTTTTATACACTGACTTCCATTAAAAATTATCCTATTAATTTACCACTTTGGACATGCCAGTTTGTGTTCCAAAAGTATGAATATTGTGAATATGAATAATGATGCACAATAAAAGGACTACTTTTGTTTACATTTGGCCCTTGTTTTGGCCTACATGTATAAAACAGTTTTATAATTGCCAAAATGATATAATTCCTGTTTGTTTCATACTGAGATAAAGATAACTGGTAAAAGAGTGTGATAAATTTTTTTACTCTTTTCTGACTATGCTTGGCACTCCATCCTAGAAATTTTCTAACTGATGTCTGCAATACATTTGTTTACCTCTGGAAGTTTCTGCCTTCCAGATTACTTCTGACTTTGATTGGGCAAATGTCTAAACTTGGTATTCCCACCAGAAAATGTGAATGCAACATGAAATGTTTACCAAGCATTTCATCTGATAACAGACATAATTGCACAAATTGGGGTTTTATTAGGTTTTCTGTTTCTTTTCCATTTTTTTTTTGTTCTGAATCTTGCCAAACCCCACTTACCTGCTGCATCCATCATTAATCTGTGTTTTAGGAAGACCATCATTAAAAATTAAGCCCCATTGGTCATTGCAAACAATCCAGGTCCATGTCATGTAGCTAACAGTGATTACAAAACCCCAATTTGGACAATTCATGACTGTTATCAAATGAAATACTAGGTAAACACTTCATGTTGCATTCACATTTTTGGTAGGAATACCAGACTTATACGATTGCCCAATCATAGACAGTAGAAACTACTGCAGGTAAACAAATGTACTGCAGAATTAATGGAAGTGGTGTTTGCTTGTTTTCATTTATTAGCAGCATTAGCCTTTTTGAGAAATACTACATCTGTGCTAACAGCCCTGAAATACTTGGGGCAACAAAACCTAAAATGCTGTAATGAGTGAACTGCTTTCTACCATAAAAAAAACAACTCGCTTTCATAGTCCAGCTTTTGTGCACTGATATGTGAACAAATTCACAACTCATCACAGGAACTGAATATAATATTTTGTTTTTTTACTTCTTCACTGTAAAAATTGTCTAAATGAAGACTGCAGTTTCTGACACTAACATATTGCTGCTGTTCTTTATGGTGCTGGTTTGAAGGACTTTCAAAGTTTACAGTAACTTTCCAAGACACAAATCATAGAAAAAACAAGTGATGTGTTTACAACATCACAGCGTGATAAAATACTTTACATGAGTCATTATTTTAGAAAACAGTATTTGCGTTTGGCAATATTAGTGATATACAAACTAGGCAAAATTGGAACTGGCAGGTTTCTGCTCAAAATGTGATTAGCAATGAGAGAATGTTTTCTTTTCATTCTGACAGATTTTTATTTGCAATTTTATGACATTTTGAACCTGAACCAGTCAAATGCACTCAAATGTCATAGACTCATTATGCTAAATTGCCAGTGGTTTCTTATTATCAATATAGCACTTTGTAATATACTTTCATTAGTGCCACTTAAACAGACAGGGCTGGGAATATTCAAGTGTTCGTTTAACTCACAGTATGAACAGGTAAAGAAAAATCACCCAAAAATATCATTCATTATCCAGTTTGACTATAAAGCAATTGAGACTGGCTATAAAAATTCATGATCATCACACCTTATGACAATATTTCCTTGTTATGATATTAACATGATGTCATATGTCATAATACAGTAGGGGCTTCTCTTAAGTACAGTGATATTACTGCTAAATTTCCAAAAGGAACAAAATGATGAGCAATAATGCAGAATGGTCAGGACTGAATTGAACTGACAAAATAATCACACACATTTGATAGTAGCATTATTGGTTGGTTTTAAGAAGTATCTAACATTCACTCAAGAAACATTTTGATGCATGTGTTCTATTCTGGGTATTAATGCTAATTCTAAGGCAAATACATCTTCTACAGAGGTATATTTGCAAGGAAAGAAATTACATTTAATTCAGTTACTTTTATGTTATATATATTTTTTGTGTGTGTTTAATGCACAGCATCTGCCCTGCCTTACGGATGGGTGGGTAGGTGGAGTTTGACCTCTAATACAGTAGAACTGCAGAGTCCAAAAGAAATTCAGTTGCTATGCAAACAGATGATGAATTTTTGAGTTGTTAGTTTTATACATTACACACTATTCATGTTCTTGAGTCATTTCACAAAAAGAAACAATATTTCTAGACAAGTACAGGCTACTGCACCCACCTCTTGCTATTACCCAAACGCTAAAATCATCCATCAGACATCTGAGGCATCATAAGAACATCAAATAGTTACATTTCCCTCCTACTGCAGTCAGTTTAAATCCAATATACCTAATGCAGCTTGAGCCACTGTCAACTACTGCAGGTACGAAAGTGAAACCTGTAGTCTTACAGTTGTGGAAAAGAGATTGCTGGCTCCCTCTAGTGTTGGATAAAAAAAACATACAATATTGTCAGTGCCTGTGTATTGTGCTATGCTCTCACATTTCACAGTTATGTGACTGAATATCTAAAAGGAATGTTTCAGAAGTAAAATTAATAATCAATTAACACAAACACACAGGCACATGCGCACACGCACACCCGCGCACACAGACACACATGTCTTAAGCTTGCTTCTTTAGATTTGCACTGGAGCTGAGAGACTAACGTAGCTAATAAATAACGATTTAGAAATGTGCTAACTGCATGCCTAAATCATCACTAACATTTGTTGCTGTGAAATCTCAAAAAGACTTGCTTATGTACTTTCTCATATTGTTATTTTTACAAATGGACAAAAAACAAAACAAATTTGGCTTAAACTTGCTTCTAAAGCACCACATAAGCAAGTCTATTTGTGAGACAAGTTTGTGATGATTTGGGCATGCAGTTTGCACAGTGATAATTGGTGAGGTATAAGGCTTCTGTTACTTGTTTGCTACTCATATCTCCAATGTTTGTCCACTCTGGGCTAAGCTACTGAATGGCTGATTCATTCTGCAGTTATTATTCACACAGTACCACAAACTCATGTTTACAGTGAGAAACTAGAATGTATTTAAAGAACACTAGAGTTCGATAAGAGAAACTTGAACAATTATTGACATAAACTGCACTTGATCAAATATTAAAGCTCGATCAGCCAAAACAGTTGCTTGTTTAGTTTTTATGTGCACCAAAATTGCATCATATAGTCGTCTCATACTCAAATGAACTGTTAATTAACCTCAAATATACACCAATGAGCCAAAACAGACAAAGTAAATTATGCTGATTATCTCTGATTATGAGCAGGCATGAATTCTGGCATGACTTTGACAAGTTCCAAATCTTTATTCAGAACATCTCTGAAATGCTGAGGCTTGTGGGGAGCATCTGGCAGCTGTCAATGCTTTTCCACTTAATGGCCAATCACAAAAAGTAGTACTTTGAATTTACAAATTCAAAAGCAGCTGCAAATAAATTACATTTGTTACATCAGTGCAATTCTTGCCAAAACAAGCTATTTTAAATAGAACAGTATTTTGATTATATTGTTGATGTTACATATTTTATTTGATTTGTTTTAGCGTAGCAACCTGCAAATCTAACAGGGTAAAAAAAACTATCACTTTAAATGAGTCAAAACAAGTTTTGTTTTCTTATCAAGCAACCTCAGCTCATCAGAAATATTCAGCCTGGCCAGCCTGCATGGAGTTTTCCATACACTTACAGACAGGCCAACACAAATCCAAAGAGTAATCCAACAGCTTAATCACACTTAATGCATCACATCCAAAAAGAAGAATTACACTAACACCCAACTCAATTTAACATTTTCAAGAGCTGTGGGGGAAAAGCCTGTAAAGAAGCCAAAATGAACAGAGTAAATCACAAATTGTGGAAAAGTACACAAGTTCCAAAGGAGTGCTCTAGTTTTTCAACACCATTCCACAGCGTAATAGAGTCAAATTTATTTGAGTCAAATATACATACATCATTTACTGTACATGTGAATAAATGATCATTGCTATGTGATCATTTTTAAAGACCAACTGTCTTTTATATTATACAGTATGAGCATTTCATAATTAATAGACAAACAGAAATTGTCCAAAATTACCAAATAATTACAAAATTATTAAGGATTTGCTCTGAGACAGACAGTATATTACATGAGAACAAAGTAACAGACCAAATTATGCTGATGTAAATAAAAGTTGTAAAAATGATGGACATATTCAAATCAAGTAAATTCAATGCATCAGTGTTTTATGTGCAGCACTCATTTTTACTAAGTTTTAAAAAGACTATCCATCAATGAATTGTGTGTAAAACTGAAAAAATTCAACTGCACATTTAATCACAATTAAAATACATAAATATTGTAACAAAATATATTCTATATCAGTGGCCAGTATATTATTTCCTGATAAATTAAAAAATAACAGCTAAATTATTATTATTATCAGCTCCATACTGATATTAATTTATGATTTCAACCAATAACAACTTATGTGTCTGATTATTTGCTCCTACAGTGGAAATTTACCTTCTTCTAGACCCCACAGTGTCCTCTGCTGGTCACTCTGCAACTCCTTGTAATGGCCACTGATGGCTGTAACATGTTACATGCCAATACATTATTTATATTCAAATAATTTGTTTAAATTATGGATATGATATCTGTATCAGCCATAATCTATTGCAAATATTCAGTTAATATATCAGATCTGAAAATTCTATATTTGTGCATCTGTCTGATACATAGAGTCATGAAGAAGTTTGCACATTCAACTTATACACAGGAAATGTATACATGCAATTTTCATCACAATTTAGTATACAATTTCTATTTATTCTAAAATAATATAAAATGTGCCCTAACTTTTGCACAGACCACATTTATGTTATTTCCTCCAATATGCTAAATTCAGTAAAGTGTATTTTAAAATATGTAGACTTTTGTCCATTGTAGAGAATGTGTGAACTTGTAGAAAAACATGTCATTTTAACCTGGGGTTGAAAATGTTCACAGCACAAAAGTATTGTGATATTATATTCTCATCATATCACTCAACCCAAGCAGATGAATAAATATTACACACAACTGCTGTCTTTACTTCTTTTGATAAGAATTGTGATACCAAATTCTGTTTTTTCAGGCTTTCTGGAAAGTGATGAGGTCATCACTTTTGTGTAGTAAGGCACATGGCTTATCTTTCCTGGCAGTGTGACTATTTATCACCCCTGAATACCCCTCACATCCAACTATGACCATGCTACATTGAGATAATGCACAACATTCTGTTTGAATTACATGTCAGAGACATTAAGAACATGCTTATAAGAGTAAGGAATTAGAACAGATGATCTAAAGATTTAGCAAGAACGAAATCATGTGCAGATGCCCAAAGACAGTTTCCTCTTTGGTCCCTTTACAGACAGTGTCAGGATTACTGAACGATGTGCAGGGAAATTCAAATCAAAATGCTTTCCTTTTTAAGGGATAATCCCAAGGATAAGAGACTGCCTTTTCAGCACTGCTGAACTGCAGTTAATTAGAGATAGCCAAAACAACTACAATGACTTTGGGTTAGGGTTAGGGTTAGTCTAATTGACAGGACAGGAATTATAGGCACTGGGGCAGATGCAGTAGCACTGGTATGTAGCAATATGTAGTAAGTGGAAAATAGAATAGTTATTTGAAGTAGACAGCAGGAGTAGCCGTAGTTTCAATACGTTAGCAGGTTAGCAGTAGTTGCTGATAATAATAGAAAGCATTAATCTAGTATGTGGAGCTCAAATTTTAATTAAGTTTAGAATTGAAACTGTAAAGCTAACATTGCTAACCAACAATAGAACTCAATAGTCAGATAAATACGCCATTAATTTCTTTAAAATCACAAAAGGTTCTCTTAAAATGCTCAAACAGTATTCAGAGATCACACAGATTCATTATCTAAGGTTTCACAGACTAATCAATGTGAAGCTTGTCAATCAAAAACTTGTGTAGCCGAATGTTGCGGAAGCCATTTTAGACACACAGAAAGAAGCAGTTTTACTGATGACCCTCCTAAAAAATCAGAAATCAGTTCAGTCAGCTCAGTTTTCTGCCCAACAGGTTAACTGGGTGACTTCTGAGTTCTAGTGTATGTTAGTAATGTTATCTTTGCAGGAAAATTGTTGAAACTAATTTAAACTAATTGTAAATGTCCCAGTCGCTGCTAGTGTTATAGTTTTAGTTATGTATGCATGTGTGGAATGATAGCTCCTACTCAGTAAGAATCTGAAGAAACATTTTTAAGCATACAGCTCATTTTTGCTGATTCTAACATTCTTCTTCCTCCCCCAGGTTAAGGCAGACTCAGCCTGTATTAACTGGCTGTGCCTGTGAAGGCCTTCACTGACCACTCTCTCTCTTTCTCGCTCTCTCTCTCTCTCTCTATGTGTGTCTCTGTTAATTTTAGCTTGGCTGTTCTCAACACTTCTGGGAATGATTCATGTCAGTTTCCAGACGGCTGAAGTCACGGTCCTGGAACCACAACCTCATGGCTGACCCTGGGCCTCCTGCTGGAAGGGTGCATGGAGAGGGGCCGAGTTATATGGCTCTAGTGGCACACTACACTGTCCTCTGCATCCACAGCCAAACTTTAACAGCCTCTGACTGTAAAAACGCACTACGCAGCTTGTAAGTCGCCTTTCATGGCATGGTGATGCAAGTGGGACCATGTGTATGTGTGCTGTGTCATGGTGGTGGAGGAGAGAGGCACAGAAAGCTGGCAGCCGCTGCTGTTTTTAGCACGCTCAAACCATCCCAAAGCCAGTAGCTATTTAAAAGCTCCAATCAGGAATGACTGTAACTCACAGCCCAGTGTTTAGCACTACAACAACAAAAGGCTTTCCAATAATAGCCATGTACTAAAATTTTGAACATGTCAGTGTTCCACTATAAATATGTTGTAGCGTTGGCCCACCACTACAAAAGTAACAACATAATGAGCATATTAGTAACTAAGCTTAGCTCAAGCTGACTGGTGTGTAGTGTTTGGAACTTACCCCCACCTCCCCAAACATTTAAACAGCAAAATTTATTAAGGTAATCAAGTTTTTTTTGTTTGCTTTCTCCCACTAGCATTATGCTCATTTCTGCTAGCCAGTCATTGTGAATCTGTATGTCATGTTAGCAATAAGATAACACCTTTTAGGATGTTCTACCTTAAACATGGACAACAAAAAGCTTGTAACAGACATTCAAATAACACATTTTAGTTGGTGTTTAGTAAAAATAAAATAATCTGGTCCTTAGCAGATCTTTAAATTAGGCAAATACAACCTCAGATGAACATCACACAATAGAATTCCACTGTGTCATTATTTTTGTAACAGTAATGAAGCCAAAATGGAGAAGCCATGTCTGAAAAACACCACATGAATCAACAGCATGTAAATGTACCTTTAGCAGCAGTAACTTAAAGTAATCTTTTTCTGTAGGTTTTTATCAGTCTCTCACAATATTCTGAAGGAATTTTTTGCCCACTCTTCTTTACAACATTGCTTCAGTTCATTGAGGGTTGTGGGAATTAGTTTATGCACATCTTGCTTAAGGTCCCAACACATAATTTAATTGGGTTGAGGTCTAGACTTTGACTGGGCCATTGCAACACCTTCATTCTTTTTCTCCAGCCATTCTGTTGTAGATTGCTGGTGTGCTTGGGATCATTGTTCTGCTGCATTGCCCAACTTTAGCCAAGCTTTAGCTGTTGGATACATGGCCTCACATTTGTAGAATACTTTGGAGTTTGTTGAACATCAACAAACATCTCCACTTTGGTCTTGTCTGTCCAAAGGACAATGTTCCAGAAGTATTTTAGTTTGTTCTGATGCAACTTTGCAAACTTAAATTGTGCTGCTATATTATATTTGGAAAGTATGTTTTTTCCATGACAATCCTTCCAAACATGCCATACTTGTTCAGTCTTTTTTATAATCATACTGTCATGAACTTTAACATTTAACATGCTAACTGAGGCCTGTAGAGTCTGAAATGTAGGTCTTTTTGTGTGTGCATTTTTTCTGATCTTGGAGTAAACTGCTAGGAAGATTGACAACTGTCTTGAATGTTTTCTACTTATAAATAATATTTTCTCACTGTAAAATGATGAACTTCAAACATTTGAAAATGGCCTTATAACCCTTCCCTGATTGATGGGCAGCAAGAACTGCTTCTCCCGAATGTACCAGACAAACAAACTGCCAAAACGTCTGCCTTTATAGAGGAAGTGACACTTGCTGTTGATCAATTAATCAAGGGCTTTTTATCTGCAGGACATAGGTGCTACATACCTATGGAAACAATAAGAAGGTATTTCATTTTTCACACACTGTTTCTACAATAAAATGTATCATGTGTTATTGTACATTTGAGGTTGTATTTACCCTTCTAAGGACCAGATGTTTTCTAATTATGTTGTGATATGTAAGACTATATAATTAAAAAAGTGTATACTATGTTTTTCACATGACAGTATATTTGTACTCTTTATATCTTTATAAATAAAAGTATATATAGTACCTTAGTCTGTAAAGTCAGGAGGACCAGCAAGAGGTCTCTCAATCAAAGCTCAAGTGATGGATTTGCCTACAGCTTCAGCTGCACTCTAAAGCTGCAGTTTTGGGCATGTAAATGTTTGTATTTAATTTCCAAAAACCCATCAGACATTACAGCCAATCCTAATCTTCTTCCCACTATTTGGGCCCTACTTAAGAAAATCCTAAATTCTGAAGAGATGTTTCTTTGATTAAGGATTTTTTCCCTTCATGTTCAAGTCCTTTAAGCACGGAAGAGATAAGATTAGACTCCAACTGAAGTTTACAAAACATCAGTACATGAATATAAGGCATTTTTCATATTTGGACATTGTCCTTAGATTTGTAACTAAATAACTGAAGCACTTTTCTCAGTTACCTCATTAAACACAGCTGATTAACACAATTTTAACTCATTTTGGATAGAGAGACACGTGTTTCAATCAGTGCAAATGACTAACTTCATCTCTGTAAAATCATGAAAATGCCAAAGGTTCTGAAGCTAAATTGAGGACATTAAATTCTTGCCCCAGTTTGAAATTAACACATTTGAGAAGCATGCAAGGCCCTCTAGAGGAGCCCTCTATGACAGTGCCCCATATAGGCCAAGGAATTGAAAATTCAATGCAAGCAGCTGTACTTGTAGACTATATTGTGTTCATTACATTCAAAGATTTACACTTTCCCAAATACAGAACAACAGAACAGCCATGTTTATATGTGCAAATATACTGTACATACATGTTTATAATCTATAGCATTTAATGAAACTATGCAATTCTGGGAAGAAAACAAACGATTGTTTATTTTGAAAAAGGTGGTTATTTTATATATCTTATTTATTATAAGAAGCATGCAGTTATCAGCTCTATAAGTCAGACTCTCTGTGAGAAAAAACATGGCTATAGAAACTCCATTCTTATTTGAGTAAACAACCTGTTGCTGTTGTTGTTTTTTTAATTGCAGGTGCAGTTTACATGAAGTTAGCTACCTAGCATGCTCCCCAATACATTAATTTCTGTGACAAAATAACAACATTCAGGCTAGAACTTTCCAGAAGGAAACTTATTAGACTACATCAGTTGTTAAGAATTGGAAATTTATGAACTCGGGTATTTGATATTAAAGGCACAGTATGTAGTTTCCAGCGACATCTAGTGGTTTAGTTTCCATATTGCAACCAACCGAAGACTTTTTCCACAGCCCCTCCCTTCCAAACACGAAGGAGTCTCTACGGTGGCCGTAAGATGTCATAAATCTTTGATACTCCCGAACGCAATGTCTAATAGCAGCTTTAGAGCTAGTGATGTCAAGTGGTAAGATTAATTTTAATTAGAAATTTAGGAAATGTAATATGTAAAATTATCATAGCTACAATGCAGACGAAACGTATTTTCTGCACTTCAGTAGTACTATTGTAAACGTTAGCTGTTTTCTGTACAAAGTAAATTCATCAAACTGCTTCACTGTAGACAGATAATGCAGGCAGGATACACATTTTTCTCTAGTCAAAGTAAGCTTACCATACTCTGAAGAAGGCCCTTCAGCCGATAAGAGTTCACACGAGCGCATATTAGCTAAGCTCGCGAACTAGTGCGTAGCTACGAATCTCCCGTTCCACCTTAAATGCTGCAGCAGTGTTCAGCTCCGATGCACTACAATGTCCTGCAGCACCATTTAAGGTGGAATGGGGGAAAACACTGCGCACACGAATATGAAGCTAAGCTTCATCATGTTTTCTTTTCTTTGACGATTGAAGTTGTGTTTTCTCTTCTTGACGAGCATAAGAATGTTCCGCCATCTTAACAAAAAAACGAAAAAAACTTTATTCTTGCTTCTCCTCCGTGTATTTCTTCTTATGGAGGTATATGTTTATTTCTTCTTCTTCTCCTGTTTTATGTCAGCCAACAGTAAAACAAAGCTACAGCGCCATTGAATTTGAGTGGCCAATTCGTTATTACAACACAAACGGTTTTTGCTAGCCTCATTTGTCCTTTTCGAACTACTGTAGAAACATGGCGATGGAACATGGCGGCCTCAGTCGGTGTTCGACCCGCGACCAATGTAGATATAAACAGCTTATTCTAAGGTAAAATAATCAAACGACGTCTTAGTTTATAATGATTAGATGTGTTTTTATTCATTTTTATTAGTGATTATCTTAAATTCTGCTAAAAGATAACCCGAAATATTACATACTGTGCCTTTAAAGCCTGAAACATAACAAAAATCCTACCATTACACACAGTGTTTATATTCAATACACTTTTTCTGTACCCTACCCTTCAAAATGAGCTGCTACAATGATGACTGAATGCAAGTTATCAACATAAAATTAAATTTTTATGAATATAATTGTATATATGAAAGAAAAGTACAGCATAAATATTGAAACAATCCTGAACAAAGGAACTTAAACCTTAAACCTTAAAGGATATTCATCATATCATCCACAATGTTCCTCACTAAGCTGCAAAAGCAGCCCAATTTGAATTCACATTTTGTAACACAAATCAGCATAATTACATACATCTACCTATCCAGCCTACTGAAGTTTAACTCTACCCTTTTATGCTGAAGTTAAATGTTTCAGCTTGCCCTTTTTTAAATGGGCACAAAACAGGATATCCAATCAGAATATTAATATATTAAGTATGTCATGGAAATTATGTAAAGTCATATAAACAATAAATCTTGAATGTTTTTGATACATAATCCCACACAAGTGGTCTTCAGGGAAAACACACAAGAAAAAATTTCAGTATGGTCCCATTAAAATGTTCTACAAATGCAGATCACAAAGATATAACCACAAACCACTGCTAGAAATGCTTCTAGCTTATCAGGTTCATTGTCATTACTGGGTTAGTTGCTGGGTATAAAAGACCAAGATCCTTAATTGTTCTGATGTGTCATTTCATATATTGTTGAACATATTTTCCCTCACTGATCCTGAAGAGTTAGCATAAATGTCAGCTACCATTGCATGGCCTTGTATATGGTAAGAAATATTTCCTCATAATGTCTATTAATAGAAAATAGATAAAAATAATTCATTCTTACATTTGGTCCAATCAGCTAGTCACAGTGAATCACTGAAGATATTTAAGTGTTCATTACTTCCGACTACACTACACCACTGAAAAATTGTAACATAATTATTAGTATTTTAATTGTATTTAGTATTGTTATTCTTTTTCAAATTACTGAGGAAGACAAAACTGACCTGCACTTCATAGATACATATGGCTGCAAAATGTTCTTGTGTGCCCAATTAATGTTTTAAAGTTTAAGGGCACAATTGTAGACCAATATACTACACACTAATATCATTGTAGTGATGTTGAATATTGTTGCTGTTCTATAAAAAATATGAATCAATCTCCATTTTGTGCAGTTTTTCTACATCATTTGAATACAGCAACCTTTCTTTGCATTGCGTGAAAAAATAATTATGTCTGGATCAAAAGTGCTACAAAAGTTCTTTACATGAACTTACTTTAAATGTTTGGAATGTTTCTGTTGTCTCCTTTAATGTTGCCATTTTGTGGAAAAATATTATTGTGTATATAAAAAGTCAGTTTAGGGTGCAAAATTACATTTTAGCCAACTTTTAAAGTATTCAGATGTCCTCTCTATTGGAAATGGAACTTTTTCTGTTTTTCAAATGTGACCACAGCAGTTAAACATGTGCATGCCTCCTCCGTATCCTGAAGAGGGCTTTGGGAGCGGAAGACAGGACAGTATACAAAACCCCGCAAGCACGGGGCAGCCCGTCCACTGATATCCAACTCACACTGAGACAACTCTGCACAGCATGAGCTCATGCTTACACACAAGTGTCCACAACAAACAGCAAACGTCTGGGTTCAAACAGCGTAATAAACCAGAGCAGTGTCTCTGAAAGCTCTCAATATTTTCCTGAGACACGTGCAGTGAATATGAATGCATATACTGAAAAAAGTCAACTGAATTTATTTGACACATATTAACACAGTCCTATCTTTCTGTCTTACTTAGTTTACTTACATTTGGAAATAACTGTGTTGATGTAGTATATTTAATTAATGAGAAAATGATGTACACATTTACATCACTTTTTTCAGTGTACTGAAGCTCACAGCAGTGATACACTATCATCCCACAGCAAATTCAAATCCAGCTCTAATATGAATAATCTTTCAGTAAACTGTTGATACATTTTCCCCTAGAACAGCAAAGTGGAACTGTTCTGTTTGTCAAAGCTCCAGACACTGATTAGAAAAGTACATATACATTAATGAAGAATAGCATCCTGGTTTGCTAAACATATGATTACTGTGTAGATTTCAGACAGAGGTTTGGTGTAGTGATGACTGAGACAGATTTCAGCTCATGTGAAGGGCAGGATCAAAGCCACGTACTGCCACAGAAGAGAACATGTGTGAAACACCGGCTCAGAAAGCAGAGCTATTTCTCAAACTGAGTCTGACAAACAATCAAAGTCGAGCGTTTTGATTAGTTATTAGTAAAGGCTCACAGCGAATGTTAATTGCAGAGACAATTTAAACAAAAGTGTGGGTGGCTAATGCAGGAAACAGAAGGGGAGAGAGCGAGTCAGACAGAGAGCGAGAGAGGGAAAGAGAGAGGGAGGGGGTGAACGAGTATGGCAATCACCTTTGTTATAACACAGGAGGAATAGGGAAAAGAGTCAATCCATTACAGATGGATAAATAAGCAAAAGCCAGAGACTTGACCATTCTGCAAACACGCAGCCCCTTCCAAAAGAAACTGGCTGAAAGAGGAAAGGAGTGCTCCAGATTTAAGCTCCGCAAAAGAGCACGATGAGGAGAACATGTGGGAATAAACTTTCTCATCCTGAAGAGTCAATAACAGAACTTCAAATAGAATAAACCTGCTCATAACAAATGCTATCAAGTCTATAACTATGGCATCAGGTATGTATGCTCCGAATACAGTTTTTATTTCACATACGTTCATATAACATACTACCACAGTCTTCTTACAATCACACTTTACATACAAGCATCACACAAATCAAACATAAAGTACTGTGCAGAACTCTAAACTCATTATTTATACCATTTTTTCTTGTCAATAAGTGTGACTGCTCTTGTAAAACACCATAAAACAATATAATAAATGCAAGTACACATAAATACAGTATAAAGTAATCTAGTTAAAGTACAGTATTGTTTTTGGTTTTTAAAAAAAGTTGATATTTCAGATTTTCTAATCTGTTCTCTTCAGAAATTAGATAGATTTTGATTGTGTTGGTGTTCATTTATTGGATGACACCCACAAATAAAACTGGTCTGCTAAGGGGAGAGGATTAGAAAGAGTTAAAAAATATATATATATACTTCCAGAAATTCACTAGATATTGTATTAATGTTACTATATCTAATATTAATGTTTTTCTGAGTAAATAAACACTTACTGGACAGATAAATAGCTTTTAAAATCAAAGTTTTCTAGTAATTTTTATCAAAAAAGTTAAAAAAGCAAAGGTTTATGTCCATATATATTATGAATGTCCAACTCTTTATTTAAATACATTACATATATATTAGCTTCACATTAGTTACAGAATAATTTACAATAGATACTGAGTTATACACTTTAAGTTTAATAATTAAATATATGTCTGCAATTTAAAGGCTTAATGGTGAACTGCAGAATGTAATTAATGGCAAAGAAATCCTCCAGAATTCCTGCACATGGTAAAAAATCTGAGAAAATATCTCTGGAATTAAATAAGAGCCACTGCATGAAAACACTCTGAGAGCTCATTTTTGACAACTGAACCAAGGCAACAATCAACAGTCTGCGAGAATGACACATGGATCAAAGAAAATCTGTAAAAGAAGAAAAAAGAAAGGCCAGATAATAGAAAGCTATCCAATAAAGTGAAATTCATCCATGGATATTCCATCAACAGAATGAATCTGACCATTCCCAGCAAAGTCTGCTATACACTGACTGTCTGAAAGGACATTTAAGGTCACCGACTATGAACACAACACCTCAAACCATCAGCTCATATACAATACATGTGTAAACTGAATGATCAAGCCCTTAAACTCATTCAAATTTTAATCTAAAGGTTTATTATATTGTTATATATTATTATTCAGTAAAATGCAATGGAAGATGAGTGATTATGTGATTAAGTGATTAACAGTTCTCCATGAGAATATGTTTTACTTCATGAAGATACAATATGGAATACAAATTCACTACATACCGTAACCAAGTGAAAAAAGCAAACACAGTCACATGTTCAAAAGAAGAAAAAACACATTAGACAGGAGAGAAGTCCCTATTTTGTGTGATCTGACTTCACCCAAGGCTGAACAGTCAATCAGCTTATTGTTTCTATCTATGGCAAAATAAAACTGAAAGAAAATAAATAACACGACAAAGACTCACCATCCACCAGGTTTTAGCTGTCATGTCATAGCAGAGCTGCCATTTCACAGTGTTTTCTGATGGGTTGCCACCCATGTGCGTGATGCTGGGGAGCTCCATGTAGGGGAAAAGATCCAGGAAGATCCCAAGAGAAAGAGAGAGAGAGAGAGAGAGAGAGAGAGAGAGAGATGGTCTGAGAACTTGGACGTTCTCAGAGTAGCTCCAAAGAATCCCAAACTGTAGAGTTCTCAATTCTCCTGAGCAGCACCATGCTCTCTGTCATCCTCTCACCTCCTATAGAGACTGGGCAACAGAGAGAGAGAGAGGGAAAGAGGGTAAGGCCAGTAGGATTAAGACAACCAACAGCAGCTCCCACTTAAGAGAACACACACACTCTCCCTAAACCAGACCATTCCCATTCACACACCCGCACCACCCCACTACCACAAACTGCAAGACTGTGCTAACACACATTTACACACACAATAGTATTTCATTGGTTTTTAAAACCAATGAAAAACACAAGCATGGAGAAAATGAAGGTCAATGCCAAGACAGCAGCCTTGCGGAGAAAGACATGATCTCGCACTGACAATACACAGCTGGGGACAAAGTGATAAACTTTTGGTGGTGGATTGTGGCAAAATCTGCAGCAGACAAAGATATGCCCCCTCTAAACCCAGCCCTCAAATTCCTTTAGTTTGTTTTCTTTTAACTACAAGAGTACAACTGGTAACACAAGCAAAACCAGCCAGCAAGCAATACAAGCCAGCTAACCTGAGCTAATGTTCAAGCTTCAATATGAATGTTTTAGGACCACTGAGGAGACTTAATGAAACATGATCACCGCCTCAGACTTTGTGTTCTTTTTGTGCACGCTCACTTACATCCATGTTACATCCATGGACTAACAATAGACTTGCAGTTTGTTGAAAACACCAATGATATAGATAGAATATCATATCACGATACAGTTGTTACATATAATGATTGTGATATTCCTTGTGAAATGATAAACACTTCCTGTGGTTAATTTTTTTCTACAGGGATGAAGTAGGCATCAGATCTGCCATTCAAACCTTTCCCTATTAATAGACTGATGTCTTATATTGACATAGCACACAGAAAGCACCTACTCTACACACTGATGAATTTTACTATATTCATTGTATACATACATTTACATGTTGCAGTTGTTCTGGCAGCAGATTTACACCAGTAGAAAATGTCCAACCAGTCAATTCCCACTCCACCAAAATTCCCAATAGGGAGCATGCAAAAAGATTGTACTGCATTATTTTTGGTTGATGAATCACTCCTATGTTTTGTTACCATAAATGTTTTCATTAATCATGCCATTTGGGTGTCAGCAAGCCCACAACATACAATAAACAAGTTTGTGACTGGACAGATGGCTAATTTGCATACCACATCCCTTTCTGTAACTTTCTGTGAGGTAGCTTTTAAAGATATTAAACACTTTAGACGTCTAGTTCCTATCATCGCCACTGGGAACAATTTAATTCTGCAAGAATATAGCATTTCAAAACAGTTTGAATTACTTTGTTTGTAACTTTACTTTGATTCCGTTTCATTAAAATTTGGGAAAAACTGCTGCAATTCCCCTTTTAAAGATTAGTCATTAAAAATATATATATGTATATTGGATCTATATCAGTATTTATTTCAGTTTGGTCAGAAAATAAAATCTAAATGAAAATAAAAATTATATACTGTTCAGTTTTAAAAACAAAAGCGTGATCTGATGGGTGAAAATACACACTGGTTTCCACACATGGAAAGTCTAAATGAGTAGAAAAAAAACTCTATGTCCCATAGAATTGGTCACACTACAAAGGGTCCCCTCCTACACCATGGACTGACCACAATGATGCCACCCGCCTTCATCAAGCCTCATTTTTCCATTAACTAACATCATAAGAGTAGGCAGTCCTGAACTGGGTGTCCTCAGCATCTGGTAGAGTTACCACGGTCAGGTTATTAATAAGAATAACACACAACATAGAGATAGTACCTACCAAAGGATACCAGTTGGTTTAACCACCAAGAGAATCCATCAGCATCAACAGAATTGAGGTATGAATCTCACCCACAACAACCACACAGCTGCAGTCAGTTAGCCGCCTCGTCCCCTGAGGCTTTTTTTCCCCTGCCTTCACTTCCTCATGTTTTTTAATCAAACAGTGTTAAACACAAGACACAGACATCTCTTTTCTTTTTGGGGAAAATAAACTTTTTTTTTTCATTTAGTGCACACCTCTCCATCACTGGACAAGAATTCAATCAAAAACAAAGAGAAAGACCAAGAGAGAGAGAAAAAAAACAGAATTTAACAGTCTCTGTTAAAAAAACATCCAAGCAGTAAATTATGGACTTCCACATAACACAGCACAATGTTTTAATGTCATACTGTATTCTCATTACTGAGGAGTATTGTGACAATGTGGAGCCCTGACACAGACAGCATGACCAAATCTAATTCTCAACAAATCTAAAATAAACTGCAATTAACAGCCTGAACAGTAGGGTTACTTTTATTTAAGTGCCCAAAGGCCATGATGCATACCAGTGTGGGAAAAATGCCAAAAAAATAATTTTATGATATTTCTCAGATTGTGCATGTACCTGCAAAATAGTAATGATGTATTTTAAAGTAAAAGATTATGAAAATAACTATAAATACAATATTTACTTATGTTCTGTTTTTGAAATAAATAAATAAATAAATAATGAATAAGAACACAGGAAGAAATTAAATAATTGGTATACAATATATATTTAAAAATTAATCAAATGGAATAATGGTTTTGTTTTGGTGATCTTTTTATGATATTTGGCATAGTTCTAGAAATGCTCTTGATACCCATAAGAAAAGCATACATGATGTTATTTATCACAATAACATATATTACACACCTCTAGATTCAAGTACACCAGAAACCAACCATCTTCTTTCTGTTCTTTCAGCTGTTTTATCCAGCCTGGGGTCATGGGCTTTAAGATTTCATTTTCAAGGGCTCTGATTTCATTATTCAAATCAATTCAGTAGCAAAAATGGCAATATTCTACAAGTTAAAACGAACCACATGTCTACCCTTGGCCTTCAGAGAAAGGGCTTGACAACAAGGCAAAGTGCAAACCTCAGACGAGAAAGTCAAGCTCAGATGAGAATGACAAACCTCAATGACAGTGTGGCCAGCTGCAGCGACAAAAGTGAATGATCTTTCTGTCTGTCTCTCATTTTGTACCATTGTAGGAGTAACCTTATCTTTGTTGTTACAAGTAATTTGGGTGAATTCTCAAAATTCAATTTCAGGCAGTTTTGGGGCAGCTGTGGCCTAAAGGTTAGAGAAACAGGACTGGAACTGAAGAGTTGACAGGTCAAACAGAACAAGGCACCTAAACCCTCAAGTGCTCCCTGGATGTCATGAATAGGGCTGCCCACCACATCAGGCATGTGTGTTCACCTTCCTCTGCCCTGACCTTCCCCCGACCCCCAGTGTGACCGTTACAAGTGTAAGTGTCACCCCACTGCTCATTGAGCTACACTGGCTTCCGATTGCTGCCCGGATGAAACACAAAGCCTGAACGATCACCTATAAGGTGATGACAGAGCAGGCTCCCCCTTATCTACACTCGCTCTTAAAAGCTTATGTCCCTCCCCGGTCGCTGCGCTCCTCCACTGAACGTCGCCTTGCTTTGCCTAACATTCACACAAAGCAATCCAGACTGTTCTCCTCAGTAGTTCCCAGATGGTGGAACAAGCTGCCTACCACCACTAGAGCAGAGATGTCCCTCACTGGGTTCAAGAAACTCCTAAAAACCGAGCTCTTCAAAGAGCACCTGCTCTAGTGATCCCAAATACTCCCCATGAGTACTGATATGCACTCAGCATTCGATATCCAAATGTTAATTCTAGTATACTAGTACTAGTAAATACTAGTACAACTCTAGTATTATTTTTTCGCATCTGTACTTTCCCACTATTGTAAGTCGCTTTGGATAAAAGCGTCCGCTAAATTAATAAAAAATAAAAAATAATTTTTTTTTTAAAAAGTGTGTTTCACTTTGGATGGGTTAAACGTGAAGGTCAAGCTTCTCAGTGTCTACAAGCACACTGGTTATTGAATGTGTACTTTCACTTTCAGTATCCAAGTGTGACTTTCAAAACTGTAAATAAATAATGAATAATTTGATTACAAAACAGAAAATAATTTGATTACAAAAAATGTTGGATGCAATTTCTTTGCCTCGAGGGTTCGTTTAATACACGTCACCAAAGTCCATTTATGGTGAGCGGAACAAGCTGATACAAACGCAGAGAGATTAATGACAATAAACAATAAAGGTTTTAGACAAACAGTAAACACTAAAAATAAACAAAAACAAATACAAGAACACTAAAGATCTATGAATATAAACAGAGGTGAGACAGACTAAGACACTCAAACATTAACACAGACTCAGAACAAAATGACAATGATGCTCACCAAACAAGGAAACAGAGAAGAGACACAAGATATATAAATACGCAAGATAATGTGCATAAAACGGACACAATAAGGAAACCAGTTGAAGATGCTAATACAGGGAGGGGCATGATGAGATTAAACAAACAAGGAATGAAACAAGGACAGGAAATCATAACCAAATAAAGAAACCATGAAGTAAGTGAGTGAGGAGCACGTCACATGGACAGCAAAGCCTGACAGTACCCCCCACAAAGACAGACTTGACCCCAATTCAGCCAACAGAACCCAAAAAAGAAACAGTACCCAAAAAAGACCAAGAAACAAAGTGCAGAGGAAAGAAGACAGAGGCATTACACACCAAAACCAAGGGGGAACACGGCATGCAGAACCATATCAACAGAAAAACAAAAAAACAGGGTAATTCAACATAGTCCTGACGACACTGACAGCCTCGTCCAGGGCTGACGGTGCCGACAACCTCCCAAAAACAAGAAACAGGGGTAGAGGGTGGGCACAAGAAACAAAAGGTTGGGAGGGCGGGCCCAGCACCGGGGACAGTAGTTCCCAAGCCCCATCTTGGGGCACAGTGCATAAGCCCCTGACAACTGGGAGTCACTGAAATTGCTGGGCTTCGTCTGAAGGCCTTAGCAGTTCCCCTGGTTGCTAGGGTCTGGGCTGGGGTTCCAATGTCTACATAAGTTCTAGGTATGGCACGCCTGGCCACAGAAGGGGTGTGGCACTCCTGGCCACCAAAAGGGACATGGCACTCCTGGCCACCAAAGGGGGCTGGCACTCCTAGCCACCGAAGGGAATGTGGCACTTTTGGCCACCGAAGGGGGCGTGGCACTCCTGGTCACCAGAGGGGGCGTGGCACCGAAGGTGGGGTTGCAGACGGAATTTCTATAATCACTGAGGCAGCTGTTGACTCGGCTGCTGGGGTCTGAGACGAGGCAGTCGCTGTCTTGACTGCTGGAGTCTGGGAGAAGGCAGTCACTGTCTTGACTGCTGAAGTTTGGGAGGAGGCATTCGCTGTCACAGCTGCAGGCTGGAGATCAAAGGTAGAGGCAGCCGCTACCTCGGCTGCAGGCTGAAGGTCTGAGATCCCTTTTTCTTTCCACTCAGCTCTCCTCAGCTTCTTCTTGCTCCTCCTTTTCTCCTTAGCACCTGTGCAGCCCTCCCCATTCTGGACAGGGGATGGCCTCCGTGACCCTCCCCTTCAGTTTCCACAGGTTCCTCCTCATCGCCTACCACCCCACCCCAATAAACGTCCCAGGGTTTCAGGTCGTTAGACCAGTCCGTCAGTCGGACATCAAGAGGAACTGAACAGCACATAGCTGTATTTATTTTGCTGTCTGTGACAATGGCAGAAAATGAAGACAATGGTGTGCATAAAAGGCTGAAAATTTACGCTGAGTAAGGTGGACAGTGTAAAACGGACCTGAACCCAAGGCATGCAGTTCATGTGAGGATGCTTTCAGTTCAGGAGCTGCAGCACTGACAAACTGTTTTTTTTTTTAACTATTGCTAACTGATATGAACACACACGCTTGTTAGAACCTACCCACACATCCACCAACATGTCTTAGTCTACTGAGCCATTCGGGCCCCATATGTGCACATTTTGTTCATGTGTAAACAAACTGCTTATTTGAATCATGTTCCTACATTTTTGTGCAAGAACACTAAAAGGCTAAATCGTGCAAATTGCTAATTTAATTTAATTTAATGATTATGAGCGTATTTGAATCAGGCAAATTCAATGCATATTTAATTTTCAGTGCAGACAATTTGTTCTGGTCATAAAACTGATTTTGGCTCAAGCTCATTTATAATACAATCGTTTTCATATAACAGTTCACTAACTTACTGACTAGTGTCCTACTATATCATAACCACCATATCAATTTAAGTATAATGGAAGTGCTCGTGCAAAGAAAAGCAGCCAATGGTAGGGCTTTTAAAACTAAATGAATGTTTTAATGCCTTTTTAAGACCACATCAAAGGAAAATACAGTAATTCACATAATTATTACACTAATATATAATACAATAATTCACGCAAACTGAAATATTGCACATATACAAATGTTTGAGTGAAAATTAAACCTAGCCTAGATACACATTGTACACAGTGAGTTTGCACAATCTGTGCAGTGCATTTTCAGCATATTGCAAATCATTATCAGCTATGTCATCCTCTAATCGTTCATCAGTGGTCAATTTCTGATGACAGAAACCACCATTTCTAAGGTTTTCTTGGTGGACTAGTATGCAGTACTGTAATATATACAGTGACTCTTCTCTGTCCCATGTTATGTGTCATCTAAGAATTTTTTGTTTTACCTAAAACAGCAAATTTAGACATTTTCATACGTGGACATTTAAATATTTTTTATAAATATTTTTAAAAAACATTCTAAGAGAGTCACTCAAACTTTTTAAGAAACCACGGTAATCCTACATGATTCCAACAGATGTTGTGTCCTTATAGTAAGAATTGATGTAACAGTATATTCATGTGCAACCACCTGACACACTTGAATCATGTAAACTCAAAACACCATTTTTTTCAGAGCAGATGGCTCTGTAGCTGGTCCCTGACCCTGACAGGACCAAATCCAGTTCTAACAGGACTGACCCAAGCCTCGTCTGTCCCAGCTGGGGGTTGGAAACCAAACTCAAGCACATTCTTTGGTCATCCACAATGATTCATGAACTAGGCCTATTCTGACAATAATGACATGCTCTCTGCCGGTAACCTTTTCTCTCTTTAATTGGCTTCTCTCAGACGTTTCTCATGATTCTTCATCAAGAGCATGTGGTGAAATTGTGGAGTCACCATCAAATGGCCACATTTTCTTTCCCAGCCAAGAATACAAGATACAAAATAGAAGATATAAATGAAAACTTGTGCCCACATCATAAAGTATTTCTAGGGTTGTTCAAGGGCACATATAGTCAAACACAAAGCTAGCTTATCTGTTTCTATTCTCCTTTGCATCATCCACCTACATTGTAGGTGCTATTACTTCATCTTAAGAATTATTATTCAGTAATGATTATAATATATTCTGTAACTGCTATGAAAATAAAATGCAAAATTTTGTAGTTAGGAAATTAGGCTCCACACATGGGTCTGTAGAATGACTGAACATAAGAACTGTATGCTTCCATTTACTCTGATTGTGACAGTTTGATGCCAAAAATGGCCAAAATAGACACTGCTATATTGCTTGTGCTTGTGCATTTAGATGCAAAATGCAACCAGAGCATGCACAGTAGAGACAGAAGGCAAGGCAGCACTACCACTCAAACTCCACTGTCTCTGTTGGAGTGACGTCCCTTTTGCTGAGAGAATGCAGTCAGACAGTGTTGATTCGCTACATTAGTCAGATATCAAAATGAGCCACGTACTGAAAACACTGCCAATAACTTCCACCTGAGTGTTTTAGTACAACGTCTTGCTGAACAACATCACTAAAATTGTCAAAGTGAAAATTAATTATTAGTCACAGAATGTAAAATAAGCTGAGCTATACTTCTAGCATTAGCTGCTGTGAGAGTCATAGGGAGAAAGTCTGCATGTCCACGACTGTCAGAATGAGCTGTCAATCAACTCAATCAAGCTGTCAATCACCTTGTCACCACGTCCCTTTCAATATCCCTTAACATCTTCTATAAAACACATTTATCGTAAAGAAAAACATTGTGGGGTTAATTAACACAGGCACAACTTGTAAAATTAACCCTCTGGAGTCTGAGGGTATTTCAGACACTCTGATGTAGTTTGACATGACTTGACTCACAGGTCTTTGTTCAGCACATACTCAACAACAACAGGGGCAAAACAGTAAGTGTCATAAATCTATATTTTGATTAAATCTGCTCTAAACTTAGACTTTCCAAAAATCTAGTTCTAGCTGTGCTGATATATTGTGGAAAAAACACTCTAAACATTTCTAGCCAAGACTTTTGAGCTCTGAACTGAATAAACAGAGGTGTTACCTACACACTGGTCATTACAGTTTTTAGAAATTGTATGCAGTGACACTGTGTTTTCACTCAATCAGTAACCCTACATTGAATATTCATGAAATAGGTGAGAAACACTCAGGGAGAGGTTTATTGTTCAGGTTCATCTCAGGTGAGAGCTCTTGACCAATGGAATGTCCGGAATTACCATGTGATTCAGTGGCGGTTTCAGATGTGAGCGATATGGACAGCCGCGATAGTATTATTAATAATAATAATAATAATAATAATAATAATAATAAGATAACGCTTCAAGCTATATTAATTGAAATGTTTTGTTACATATAATAATAATAAGATAATGCTTCAAGCTACAGGGCCTGAATTTCAGTGCGGGATTGCGGGAATTGTGCACTATTTCTTCAATTCCAGCAATGTTAGCCTTAGTAATGCGGGAAACTCCCGCACACAATTACAGCGAAAACGTTCAGCAAAACATTCGCTCGGTTTAGATTGTGAGACGGACGGATGGTCAGGCGGACCTACTTTTGTAATGGATGGCTGCACTAAGCGCGCTCATTCATCCTCTGTCTTCAGAGCTACTAGAACCTTCTGCTGTAGAGGCATTTCTCTCAGTCAACTTTCAGAACCAACACAGTCACTGATAAGAACTTGTGGCAAGCAAACATGAAGCGCAGGCTAAAACGCAAATCTCCATTGTCGGAAATTGAACCTGCTCAAAAAATAGCACCAGTGTTGTGCCGAATTCTAACTCCCCGCTAGAGTCTGACTCGCTTGTACGCGTATCTCACAGCAGTGTAGGAAGAACACATTGCACTCACTGTTTCTGTTGTTTCTGTATTTAAATAACTATTTTTATTATTACTTTCACAGAAAACAACAGAACATCTCATAAAGCACTAGTTGTGTTACATTTAACAAATGGAAGTCCTAATATTGTTAAACATTGTTAAGACAAAATACACAACCAAGATTCTGCTACAGCTCCTAACATCATCTTGTGTTATTGGTCTAAATCAGGGGTCGGCAACCTTTAACACTCAAAGAGCCATTTGGACCGATTTCCACAGAAAAGAAAACACTCGGAGCCGCAAATTGCTTTTTGACATCTAAAATGAAGATAATTATATATATATATATATTCATTCATTATCACGCCCGCTTAATCCTTATCAGGGTCGCGGTTAGTCCCCTACCCCCTCACCGGGCGCAGGGCAGGGCATTACACCATTCAACTAAGCCCAGGACAGGGCGCCAGTCCATCGCTGGGTGACACACACACACACACACTTTTTTTATTTAGAGTACCCAATTCACCTGACCTCCATGTTTTTGGACTGTGGGAGGAAACCGGAGAACCCGGAGGAAACCCACGCAGACACGGGGAGAACAACACACATAAGCAACACACTATAGTTGTTATACAAAGTGTAAAGGTAATACTAATATATATATATATATATATTAGTATTACCTTTACACTTTGTATAAC
>BRDA01078614.1:0-13573 GCA_036984385.1 Crenuchus spilurus
CAAACACAAAGCCTGCACAATCGCCTATAAGGTGATGACAGAGCAGGCTCCCCCTTATCTACACTCGCTCTTTAAAGCTTATGTCCCTGCCCGGTCGCTGTGCTCCTCCACTGAACCTCAGATGTTTTTACAACAGTCCTGTCTGTCTGTCTCTCTGCCTGTCTCTCTGTTTCTCTGTCTGTCTGTCTCTCTGTCTGACTGTCATTCTGTCTGTTTCTCTGAGCTGAACACCTGCCCCTCCTGTCTGGTCTGACACTGGGGTGTTTTGGACCTGAATGGTTCCTACATTTGCCGCCTGGACCAGAGCAGCCCGTGTGGTGACCCTCCAGCTGGACCAGAAGACTGCATTTGCTGCTTATGAGCTGGTGTCATGAAGTCCTGCTATTAAAGCCTGTGTTCACATCCTTCTGTTAGAACTACAACTCTGTAAACAAGCCTGCAGCCCTATATGCCAGTACAGAGCTAAAGACCCAAGCTTCAGATACCAAATACAGTCATAAAGCTACTACATTTCTGCCAAATCTGCATTTTTGTAGAGGAATTTTAGAGAAGTGCTTGTAGTTCCTGACTGTTTTCTGTGTTTTGTTGCACTTGCAAACACTGACCACCAGATGGCTCTACAAGCCTTTAATGATGTCCACAAAAGAGACTGACTCACAGTCATCCAGTGTAGTGACTGTATCACTTTAAGGCCTTTGCTAAAATACAGGTACTATCAGTAACAGTAGTGCAGAACCTGTTATGTAACCACCAGGCCGGGTTTAAGGGTCTGGTCTTGTGGTCTCTTCTCTGGCAGGTCATGACTGAAGTAAGGCACCTAATCCCCAACTGCCCGCTCACATGGACGGGCTGCCCACTGCTTCGGGCACATGTTCTCACATCCAGGGCAGGAGTTCCACAGACTACGCACTGTGCGTGGGGCCTCATTTGTGGATGGGGGCACCACCTATAACTTCACCGCATTCACCCCACCCCCACCCCCCAGGAACACGTTATGAGTTATCTGCCCACCGAACAATGACACTGCCTGCCATGGACTGTGATGTCACGGGGGGCGGTGCACGCACACGGTGGAGACTTGCATACTGGAGGGAGGCAGGATGGGGGCACACAAAGCATTTGTGCTTAGGGCACCTACATGTCTAGCACCGGTACTGCTCACAGCCAAGTTCTGTTGTGTACAGTCACACTGACAAAAATAACATCCTCTGTTCTCACTTTTATAGACGACTACAGTACCTTATTTACACCTTTCATTTACAGCACCGTCCACTGGACCAGGGTAGGGAACTAGTCCAGCCGTCATATGTAAATGAAAGATGATACGGTGTGACGGGAAGTTTTCTCATGTGAACGTCTGACAAACAGGCGGATGAGAGTAAACACTGACCGAGCTAACAGTCATCAGTTACACGTCTGGGTGACACTGACAACATTCATTATTGTTATGAGTCTTTGACAAAAGCAGCCCTTTCAGGGCACAGCTGTGGCACAAAGGTGAGAGAAGCGGGTTTGGGACCAAAAGGTTGCTGGTTCCATCTCCTGAACTGGTAAAAAAATCACCTAACCAGCTGCTGTGTGTGTGTGTGTGTGTGTGTGTGTTCACGTCAGATGGCAGTGAATGTTATGGATTTGGTGGTCATTATGTATTTGTCCTATCTGGACAAAAGTATTGGGACACACGCTCATTCCTTGTATCTTCCAAAATCTCGGCCATTAAAAGACTTTATTCTGCTTTTGTTGGAGTCCCTAATGTTCAGGGCTTTGCTGTGAGGATTTGATTGCATTCAGTGACAAGATGATGGGTGATCATCACCATCACCAGCTCATCACCATCAGTGTGTTACACAGTGTATAAATATCACATTGTGTCCTGCAGCTGTGCTGATGTACACGGCTCTGTGCTGCAGTGATGGACTGATGTCGGTGTGCAGGTGCAGACATGCCTCATTAACACGTCTGTGAGATTAGTCTGAACTGTTGACAGCGTTTATCACACAAAAGCACTTATTACTGTGTTTATTTATGTGACGGGAGCAGCACACGTTACTCAGCCTCAGCATCACACAGTGTGCTGTCACTCCGGCTTTACTCTGGAAAATATTCATGTTTTCTCTTTAATCCTCTTTTCTTCTTTCTGTCTTTTAGGGTCATGTCACTGCTTCTTGTCTGTACGTGTGTTGATGATGGACAGCACTTTAATTGTTGCTCTGTAAATAAACCTGCCTTGACTAAGTGATGTGGGGTCAGTGTGTAAATCTTGATAAGAGCTTTAGCATGTCCTTCAGTGTTGTCTTTAAAGATGATCTACATTACAGACGGCTGATAGTCATGTTTGTTTGGCTTCTAGGAAGAAAAACAGTCTTTGTGAAGGAAGTTCATCTCTCCTTCCGTCTCTGTGAGGACGTCACAGTGAAAGTCCTGCTGAGCAAAAGGCAGAACTGAGTCTGTATGAGAGAGTTAGAGCTGTCAGTCCAACACTACGCCAGCAGAGCCCGTCTGAAGATCTTTAACCAGTATGAGAGCTTCTGTGCTTGTTACTGGCCTGCTGCTTGTTGTGGTAAATGGCCAGCATGTGACAGGTAAGGCCTTTAAATAACTTTAAATAACTAAATATTACATGTTCATTTCCACAGCCTCTCTTTAATCTGCTGATGTGTTTGAGTAGAGCTGTCAGTGTGACTGTGTGCTCTGTGATAATACACTCGTGTGTGTTCAGACTGTTATAGATTAATAATGACACGTTATTTAAGAGACCAGCTACAGTTCTTCTCCATCACTGCAGCAGTGAAGATGTAACAGGTGTCGCTGAGTCTGGATCGAACATGCTGAACATGAACAAAAGCTTTAACACCTAAAAATAATGACAGTGTTAACAGTGACAGCCCATATTATTCCTTTTATTATTATAACAAATATTTATCATTTTTTCAAATATCACTTATACATCCAGAGTCAGTTAATTCATCAATTAATTAATTAATTAGTTAATTAATAATAAGTTTATTAGATTTTTTAAAACTTTTGTATTATTGCACAAATGTGTCTGTGACTACAAACAACATTCAGCCACAAATATTCAGTGTAAGAATCACAAACGTGATGATATTATATTTAAAAAGTTAAATGTATATTAATGACATTTAAAGACAAGACTTTGTGCTCCTAAACACAACATTTCTGTTACTGTGAGGACTATAATCTCTAAAAGGTCTACACTTTCTCAACACTTTCAGCACACTCAGTGTTTTATCTTTGTTTTGAACAAGTTTAGAGTGATAATGTTTAAAAAGCAGCTTGCAAATGTTTGAGCATGCTGAGAGACCTGAGCTCTCTGATACTTAAGGTCTCGGGCTGTTAGTAATCTGGTTTGTTCAATCATCATCAGGAAAGTCCAGGTGAAGCAAATTTCAAAGCTTTATAAATACTCAGACTCGTCATGGGCTCCTCTAAGCAGCTGCCTGGCCATGAAAATAGCAGCTGCTCACAAAGCAGGAGGAGACTGTAAGAAGAAGTAAAGAGGAAGTAATTTCCTCAGCTCATAATGTAATTAAGAAATGGCCCTTTATAGGAACAGGAACAGGAACAAATTAAGGTCTGAAGGACCAAAAAACCTTCTGAGAGAACTGCTCCGAGGATTGCAAGGAAGGCAACCCAAAACTCCTGTTGTGTGCAGAAACACACCTTTACTGTTCTGAAAAGAACTCGTAACTGTTAAGCATGGGGGTGGATCGTTCATGCTTTGGCGTTGTGTTGCACAGCAAATGTTTCACTGGTACAAAAAAGTTTAGATTAAATTAAATACCAGTGAGTCAAACATCACGTCATCTGTAAAAAAGCTGCAGAGGAAAAGACGATGACTTCCACAACAGGACGAAGATCATAAACACAACATAAAATACACAACTCATTACTTAAAGGGATGTGAGTTTTACTACGGACCACACAGTCCCCTGTAGAACCTCAGCTGCTACTAAAAGAGTTAACATGATGTGGCACATGAGGAAGTACTGACCAGGTAGAGTGCCCACATTTTTGCTTTCTTTCCTTTTGTGTTATTCTGAGACTGTAAACGATGGAAAAGTTGGTTAAAATTGGACAGAAATGTCTTTTTGGTTTTTGTAAAGCAGGTAACGTCTAAAGTTTACCAAAACTGTCTGTTATTGTTTAGTTAACAATACAAAAGTGATTGTTTTTGTATTAAACAAAGACTCAGTGCAGAAATCACTGAATTATACATCAGATTACATTCATAAGATTGTAGCAAAAGCTTAAAATGCTTAAAACTGGCTTTCGGATGTTTGGGCACACATGGTCATGATGTGTGGTACTGTGAGGCGTAAGTGAATATGAGTGAACCTCCAAAACGTTTCAATTCTTAAATTCTACTGTTTTTATGCAAATGTCTGCATAACTTTAGTGCATCTAAGACTAAGAGCATCTGCCAAACTCTGTAAAGTACCTCATCAAGGAATTACAGCATCATGAAAAAGTCCATCGTTGCTCAAAATGGAATTCAGAAAGGTAAAAGATCGTTTTATTTTCATTACAGAGGCTTAAACTATGTCACTGATGTGTAATGAATATAAAATATTCTTTTTCCATTCACTGATATTATGTCAGACAAAATGAGGAGAAAAGAGTGTAAATAGATCATAAAAACATTTTCTTATTTTTCTCATGTTTTACAAGATCCAACTGGAATTCCAGGAATTTCTCCACCGACTCAAGAAATCAGGTCTACAGCTGCAAAAGAGCAGCTTACCAGCAACATCAGTAAGTTTTCATTTCCCAGCTGGTCACAGCTTCAAAAACACACACACGAGATAAGAAAAAACGATGTCTTAGCACAGGAGGGTAAGTGTGGAGGGGGTAATTGATTGACAGCACTAGTTTTCATTGTTGTTCTGTTGTTGACAGATAAACGTAACACATATGTTATGACGTCAGTAACTGTGATGTCTTTACATTAAACATAATGTTCTGCGTCACTTCAGCACAAAGTCATCACATCACTGTTACCCGACACTGACCGCTGTCGTACAAACAGCATCACGTACAGGCTGTTATCTGTGAAAGTTACTGATACTGTTATTTTATTCTCACTGTTATTCAAACTCTGTTGTGCAGTCACTCCTCCCCCTGATCAGCGACTCACACCCACAAATGTGCAGCCCACCACCAGCAGTGAGTGTTTGTATTTCTGCCTTTCAGTGACTGTTCAGCAGCTCTAGATGTTTCGGAACTGAAGGTGTCTGTTCTTCTACAGCAGACGTTTAGACTAAACATTAGCTAAATGTTGTTTATATGATGCAGAGACACTTATTATAGCACAAGCACTGTACTGTTTATAGTGTAGAACGTAAAAAGCCAACAAAACATCAGTATGATTCCTGCATGTATCGTTTTCTATTTCTCATTAAAGTCTCATAAATAAACCAATTTACCAATATTACCCCTCCTGACATCACTCAGCCAATCTTCTGAGCTGTATCAGTAACACTCATCATTAAAACTAATTCTAGATCAGTACTAAGTCATGATTTTGTTTATACCTCAACTAACTAGAGTTTTTACACAAACATTGTTCAATATAACCACCAATCAGATTCATGTATGTAAATATTATGAAAAATCAGCCAGTGTACCATTATTACACTAATGTCATCATTCTTTATTGCTTTATTCACTTTCCTCACTGTTTACTTCAGTCATCATGCCAACTGCTCAGGAACCCTATTCTACAAATTTGATTGGAGAACCCAGCAGCAGAGGTTTGTGTCATTTTAAAAGCAGCAGTTTATCCTCCTCCTGACATGCTGTAGCGTAAACAATCTTGTGACAGCACCATGCGAGATTCTCATTTTCACACTGCATGGCTAACATTACTAACACACACTGATGTAACCTGCGTGGGGGTGGAGACTTTAGCGGGAGGAGCCAGGATACAGCGGTGCGGTCCAAATGATAAACACAAACAAAACGCAGTGCGTACCACAGTACACATGACACTAAACCAAACACAAACCATTAATGACTGACAAAGGACTAGAGACATCAGGAGGCTTAAATAACAAACTTCATCAGAGGGGGAATGAACAAGCAGGGCTGAGGGATCAGACAGGACAGGACGACGCAGAGACATGACGTGAAACACATGTGGACATGTAAACAGAAAGCACATGGTGACAAACCTGTGGACAGAGACAGCACATGGGGGACAAAAACACAAGCATGAGGGCTGAGGCAGGGGCAGCCACAGCAGGGGGCTCTCAACAGTCACCTAATTAGCTAATTTCCACAAAGAGCTCACAGATTAGTAATCATGTAAATTCGTGTTGGGGTGAAATACACTGTAAAGAAATGAGTGATGTTCTGATCAAATGTTCTACTTCAACAGCACCTGCAGAACCTGCAAGTTCTAGAACAGCTCCGTATGTGTCCCCAACTGGTTTAGAAACAACATCAACTACATCTGCAACAACACCATCACTAAACCAAACAACAGAACCAGGTACTGATGGTGAGTCCGCTCTTTAATGTGAAGTTCTGATGAGTCTGAGTTCCGGGTTTAATGTGTAAGCTTTCGTTAATGGATCAGAACTGAATGCAAATTTCATTGACAGCTTATTGCAGATTTTAGGGCAGTAATGCTTGTACAGCTGCAGATTTGAGATGACAGTTTTTGAATGTAAATGTACTTTCTGAAACATCTTTCTCTGTACTAGACGGTCAGTGTGGTTCTTTTGTGCTAGTTATGGATTTCTTTAAGGCTTTAGAAGCTGTGCCAACCCTGCCCAGTGCTGTGCCGGACAAGACGACTCATGCAGTCAGGACGGCTGTTTCTGTGACTGGAGTTGTCTGAGATTTAGTGACTGCTGCCCTGATTTTATGTCCACTTGTAGTGGAAGTAAGTCAAGTCAAATTCAATACTATATTAATACTCTTAAAGCTGTCTCAACACAGCCATTCATTTCTACAGATATTATTAACAGGTTTTTTTCTTAAACTTGATTAAATATGAATGTAATATACGATATGTAATCGTTATACATAGTATTGTATTGTTGTACATTTATTTTTTACATTATTAGAGTTTAAATCCTGTAAGATTGTAGCACCAGCCACACGTCAGGACAGAAGTGTGCTCGAGTTTTTTTTGTTCTTACCTACAAACCTCAAAACTGGTGAATGTCAGAATAATCATGAATGTTTTTTAATGTCCACTTTAACAGACAATGAGATTATGGTTCAGAACTAAACTACAAATGCTAAATCTGTACAATAAGATGCTGAAAAATGTGTCATTTCTGATCTCTAGTGAATGTTTTTTTAGCCTAACATACCTCTACCGATTGGTAGAGATGGCACAATCACACTGTGTTAAGTTCAAGACCTTCTTCAAGGAGATACTTGACGTGTCTCCAAATGGTTGAGCAGAATGTTGAAAGGTTAAGAAGAAATACCTTCATAAGAACATGTAGTGAATGAGACTGGTTGTTGATGATGACGCTGTCTGACTGTATGATGCCTCTTTAAAAAGATTCTGATGGATGCTCATGTTTTCAGACCTTTCATGGAGCTGCATGGCTGAACCTGCACTGTGCTGTGCTGGCAGTAACGCCAGCTGCTTTAGGGGCTGCTTCTGTGATGAAGCCTGCATCAGCTACATGGACTGCTGTGAAGACTACAACAACTGTCCAAGTTAGTATCCAGAACCGCTGGATGTCACTGATCACGACCTCTGGGGCTCATTTCTGCAAAGAAATGGACATAAATTACAATCTGACAGTCACTTTGCATTGTTGAGGAGACTCAGTGTTTTGGTCCTGATTAAGCAGGAAAAGAGGAGTTTTCTCTCCTTCTCAGGTGAGGTTATATGTTTTTGCTCCATTAAATGGAAGAAGGACGGAGAAACTAACACTCTTAGCATAGCTTTATCTCAGCTGTGCAGTGAGCACACATACACACACTAGGAGGCAGTGAGCACACATGCCTAGAGAGGTTGGCAGCCCCAGCATCCATGGCACATGGGAAGCAGTTGGAGGTTAGGTGCCTTGCTCAATGGCAAAGCATGGGGTTGGTACCTTTGCTTATGTGGCCAAGGAACTAGAGCTCCAGAGGTGACATTTCTGGAGAGGAAGCGGAGGCTGGTTGCTTTGATTGCCACAAATATTAACTGTAAGTGGCGTGTCTCTCTTGCAAAGCTGGGCATGTGCACCAGTACATCATGTCTGATAGTAAATGTCAAATAATTTGCCACCACTCAGCCTTTGGCCTGAATGTGGCCTGAGCATTTGGCCCAGAATCAGACCGAGACCCAAACTGATGCTGAACAGATGTGATTGAGCGTCAGCACAGTATTCAACTTGGAAGCAGTTTTTGTTATGTAAGTCCATTAACTATTTGAATTTGGAAGAGGCATTCCCAAATCAAACATCCTAGAAGTGCTTTAGCCACTCCCCAAATATGAGCATCATGTTGCCAATGCGGGGACGTATAGTCTGCCTTTGTGAGTTCTTTGGACAGCAATGGGTAACAGAAGTGGAAGCTTCTGTCTTTCTTTCCTAAATAAGACCTCCAGCACTGCCCATTTTGGATGGTTTGAGGGCCTCCTCCATCTCTTTCAGATTATGCTCAGTCTTTTCTTACATCACAAACGCATTGACGTATGATTCCAAACAGCTGCCATGATCACAGTGTTTCACCCTCAATGAGTCTCTGTCCAAAATCTACTTTTATGGAGTAAATCACACCTGCCATTGACAACCCCATAGTCAACCTGATGGGCTGATGTCATATTTAGGAACTGTAATCAAAGAGGACGAGGCACAGCAAATACACAAGTCTTCTGTTGAAAGTGTGTTTAAAATCATTGGCTTGTATGTTGTCTTGCACTAACTTTTAGAACATTTCATTCCAGGAACAACTACTCCTGTTTTAATAACTACAGGAACTCGCCGCTTTACAGGTGTGTCATTAACACTGTTACACATTAACACTTTAGATCAGATTACATTCAACTTTATTCTCATTACACATGTACACGTATAAGGCAACACAACGTAGTTTAGCATCTAATGAGAAGTGCACTAAGCAGTCAGTGCAGTATTCTCACACAGTATAGACAGAATATAGACAGAGGTACAGACAAATATACATGTGAATATAGTTTTGAACTGTTGTAAAACTATTGTAAATATACATGTGAATATATTTGAGGCATTGTTGAATAATAATAATAATAATAACATGATATACAGATGGAATAACTGCTGGTTAAGTTGCAGTAGAAGGTTGAATGTGTGTATATTAAATGTATGTGCAGAATATGTCAAATCTGTGATAATATAACATGCAATTTACATACAATTTGTAGATGACACAGGAGAATGTAGTGCAGTCACCAGTGAGAGTGCAGATATGTGAGTGTTAATGGTGAACAGAGTTCAGTTAGGAGTTCTGGAGAAAAGGGTAGGCTGTCTCATCATTATTGCTGATGAGGCAAAAAACTGTCTTGTCGTCTGAAAACTTGATCGTGGAGTTTGATTCATGAACAGTCCTGCCGTCGTGAGTGAGGAGGGAATAGAAAAATGGACTCCGCACACAGCCCTGTGGTACACCTGTGTTGAGTGAGATGGTAGTGGAGTGGGTAAGGCCTGACCTAACATGCTGAGGCCTATTTGTCAGAAAGTTCTTCAGTCAGAGACAGAGGGAGGAGTTAATGCCCAGGTTAGCAAATTTGATGATTAACTTTGCAGGAATTACTGCTAAACGCTGAGTTAAAATCAACAAACAGCATACGTGCATATGTGTTGTTGTTGTCCAGGTGTGAGAGCACAGAATGTAGCGCCATGGAGACTGCATCCTCTGTGCTCCTATTGCTGCAGTATGCAACCTGATGTGAGTCCAGGTTGGGAGGCAGTCCTTGAGTTGTGCCAGGACCTATCGCTCAAAACACTTCATGATGATGGGTGTGAGTGCTACAGGGTGATAGTCATTTAGGCATATTTGGGAGTTATTCGGCACAGGTATGATGGATGTTGATTTGAAGCATGTTAGCACAGCTGTTTGGGCGAGGCCCAGTGTTACACCTAGCTTTTACCCCTCTGCGCTTCTCTCGTCTTTGTTTACATTCTCGACGCCACTTGCAATCACTTCTGCCCGGGTGGGTAGAGTGCATAGCCTCCAGTGTTCTGGAGATCTCCGCCAGGATGAGTCGAAGATTGGTGACAAAACTAATGGAGAAACGAAAACCAATTTCTAAAAATTTGTGTTGGGTACAGGATGTGAAAACAAAGCTGTTCTTTACAAACAGACCTGAAATGAGCAGGAATACACTGTTAAAGTGCAAAACATGGTAGAGAAACAAGTCCTGCGTTGTAATTGCGCTGCCATCTTGGTCTTTAGAATATGAAATGATTCCACACAATGCCATCCAGTGCTCTTACTATGGAAAAGTCATAATGAATCTGCTTCTGTCCACAGGGGGGGGACCAACTTCTCGTAGCTTCACAGCTCCATCAACTGCAACTACCAATTTCAATACACCTCCCTTTACCAAGGGTAACCCTACTACAGCTCAGTTCACTGAAACTACGCCCATTCGTGTCCATACACCTACACCCCCCTATACAGAGGGTAACCCTACTACACCTCATTTCAGTGAAACCTCACCCACTGACTTCAATACACATACTCCTACCATCACATATCCTCCCAACACCAAATACCCAACTCCAACCACCCAACATTTTACTGCACCACCAATCTCAGGTACAGTACACAGATACAGTTTGTGTGCATGTTATGTAACCAGATATCCAGTCATACTGACATGATTTACCTTTCCTCTGTAGATATTTACACAGTTTTCAGTAACCTAGAGGTTGAGCTTCTTGCCCCAGAAGATTCAACAGAAGAACAACGCGAGCATGCGCTGTATGAAGTGAGGAGTACAAATTTGTATTTCTCAGCCTTTGTTCTGATCTAATATCAGAAGTGGTTTGATTCTTTTGTGTATTAATGATCTTTCTTTCCTTCATCTCCCATTCAGACGGCCTGTCGGTTGAGTAACTACTTAAAGAAAAACTTTGAAGGCATCTTGTCTTTTGAAATCACAAATATCATCCCAGAAGAAGATGAGTACAGCTGCATGGGCCTTACTCAAAACGTCGACTAGTTATGAGCCCTAAAATGTGATTTATCAACTGCATCAAATCACTCCGCAGATCATATTTGTCTATGGTTGTAAATGTAATTGTGGCGTCTTTTGTGATCTCCTTCATAACTTATAAATGAACCTTTGTGATTAACAGCCAATTTTCTGATTTAGATCTACAGTGAAGAATGCTGGTAATTAGGGCTGAGATGATAAACAGTTCTGAGAGGTGGATCAAATTTGACTAGCACATTAATTCATTCATTCATTTATTAAAAGTTCATTATTCAGAATGTGTAAGACAGCTTCCAACGTGTAGCTCAAGTCCTGAGTGTGAACCTTCAGCCAAGTCTTGAGTTTTTGGGGTAAAACTCTGAGCCGAGTCTAAAGTCTGTGAGGTGTGAATAAGAGTTGAGTCTTGAGATTTGGGGACCTGACTTTGAGGCCAGTCTTGACTGAAGTCTTGAGTCTCAGAGGTGGGAGTTCAGTTCAAGTCTGTACTAACTAGTCTGAGTGTAACTGCTCATCCATCTGTAGTTTTAGAAATGTGACTGTGATTGTAAAACACTTGGGTAGCTAACATACTTGCTAGACCATGTGTTAGCTAGATAGCATGCTTACTCTAGAAAATAAGCACATTTTTATGTTTTTAAGTTGATGATATTCTGAAATGTTTGCTGATGTGTATGTATGATTAGAGCCGTCCTGGAGAGCCTCAGTCCAGCACAGTTTGGTGACTTCTCTGCTCAAACACACTCGATTAACTGTAGGTGTTCGTGTCTAGCGTTTAGTTGGTGTGTTTGAACAAAAGAACCATCAGCCAGACCTGGAGCTGGACACGTCTGGTTAAGGGATTAAAACGACTGCATCTTCAAAAAGTAGAATATTGGAAAAAAGTTTGTGTTCAAAATTTAATTAAAAAAGTTAACTGTCATTAATTTTATTCCAGTTCCAAACATCTTTTTTATTTTTTAATACTGTTTGAATAGTAATTTACAAAATTCTTACTTTTATTAAGTTTGGCAGCACAAGCTGCAGTCCAGTGCCACCGTATATTAAAATACACAACAAAAAACAAACAGCTGTAAGTTTCCTTTCAGCATATTATCAAAATATCCATTTTTGACGTTTTCTACTATTTTGCATCATTTGAAAGTGTTCAGATTTTACATAGTGTGAAAATCTCATGATCACTGGACCAAAAGAAAGACTTCTGTTTGCATAGACTTACAGTAAACATTAAGACTTTTTTTCTCTTCTCTTTAAAAGTTAACATTTTATTCAGGCAGTGATGATATACAGAATGTTAAACAGGATTCTATATGTCCAGATATTTTAAAAGACCATTTGTAGTTTAAAGGGTTTTCCATATCTTCAACATGTTAATCCAGGTGGCACTAAATGCCTGAAACTAACCCTACTTCCTGTCTATCACTGGTGGACTAATTTAGCAGTGACTTGATAGCAGATATTACGCTGAGATTTCATGATCATGTATAATTAATTGTCAGGTATCTGTGTGTCAGAGGAACAGCTGCTTGTCCTTTCAGGGACTTTTCTACTCTTAGGCTTGTTTATTAAATCTAAGTCAGTAACACTGTAAAGTTGTGATGGTACAATGTTTACATCAATTGTTGAATGATAATAAAATGTGTTCACACTAAAATATAAAAATACACTTGCTGTATTTTATTATATATTTCCACTGTAAACAGCTCCTTTAGACACATTTCTGTGTTCATTGTGTTTTCAGAGTAATTATGTGTCACAAACGTGACTGTAGCAGGAATAGAGAATGCAGCAGGATTCCAAAACCAACTAAACACTGCAGCTACAAAACAAAACAAAGAAAACTGTGAAAACGTACAACTGTGAATGACATACAATGACAGACCAGACTGTGACACTAGGGAGGCTCTATAGCAAACGTATGATTAACATGTAATGAGACGACAGGGCTGTACAACGACGTGACATAACTGGGGGGGGAGACAAAGTGAACAAGACGTGGAAGATGTAAACAAACAAAGAGCACATGGAGACAGGATGGCACAAGGGGAAGTATAAACAGAGAGCATGTGACAGGAACAAGGCGGAGCTGGGACAGAAAGTTCACATTATGATTACACACTGCAAAGCAAAGCAATGCATAACTATTTTGTTTTCCAATTTATATTATTCTTCTGTTTTCTTATTATTTCCTGCTGGATATTCACTGCATATCTTGTCTCGCAGTTTTTCGAGACATCAACACCATCCTGACTCCAGACTGTTCATTGTGCAGTTTGCTAAAGATCACGTGGACAAGCCAGAAGACTATTAGAAGAATGTTTTGTGGACGGATGAGACCCAAACAGAACTTTTAGGTTTAAATGAAAAGTGTTATGTTTGGAGAAATGAAAACACTGCATT
>BRDA01078615.1:10669-29910 GCA_036984385.1 Crenuchus spilurus
TATATATATATATATATATATATATTGCGCAAATATAAATATAAATATACTGTTATTCGTTTTTCATATATTCTTCTTCTTCTTCTAAGGTAACCGCCTTGGGTGCCATAGCAACCGCCTTGGGTGCCATAGCAACCGCCTTGAGGCCCATAGTAACCGCCTTGAGGCCCATAGCAACGGCCTTAGGTGCCATAGCAACGGCCTTGGGAGCCATAGCAACGGCCTTGGGAGCCATAGCAACGGCCTTGGGAGCCATAGCAATGGGTTTAGATGCCATAGCAACGGCCTTGGGTGCCATAGCAACCGCCTTGGGTGCCATAGCAACCGCCTTGGGTGCCATAGCAACCGCTTTTGGTGCCTTAGCAACCGCTTTTGGTGCCATAGTAACCGCCTTGAGGCCCATAGCAACGGCCATGAGGGCCATAGCAACGGCCTTGGGGGCCATAGCAACGGCCTTGGGTGCCATAGCAACGGCCTTGGGTGCCATAGCAACGGCCTTGGGTGCCATAGCAACGGCCTTGGGTCCCATAGCAACCGCCTTGGGTCCCATAGCAACCGCCTTGGGTCCCATAGCAACCGCCTTGGGTCCCATAGCAACCGCCTTGGGTCCCATAGCAACGGCCTTGGGTGCCATAGCAACGGCCTTGAGGCCATAGCAACGGCCTTGAGGGCCATAGCAACGGCCTTGGGGCCCCTAGCAACGGCCTTGGGGCCCCTAGCAACGGCCTTGGGGCCCCTAGCAACGGCCTTGGGGCCCATAGCAACGGCCTTGGGTGCCATAGCAACGGCCTTGGGTGCCATAGCAACGGCCTTGGGTGCCATAGCAACCGCCTTGGGTGCCACACCATCACCTTACAAACCAACTGGGATACCTTAGCTTGTGGGCCATGTTAGCAATGCGCAATATCCCGCGTTTCCTTCAGGAAATGCACTTTTCTAGGTATTATATATTATTATATATCTTTATATATATATTCTTATAGCTCATGAAAACCAGAAACACAAAATCTCAAATTATTCTCAAAGTTTGAGGAAATTACTATTCACACATCAACATTAAAACTAAAACGTCTTGCTTTATGTGTAATTAATATTAAATATATGACAAACATTTTCACAGTATTTTACTTTTTGGAGATGCACTAATACAGAAGAATAAAACTTTGGACCCACTAGCAGGTACAGTATGTCAATCTGAGTTCATATTAATTACTGAATCTTTAATCACAGCTTCAACAGTGAACCTTTTCAATATTCACAATTTTAGAAATTGATTATTTATGATAATGAGTTAATACTGTTGACACACTTCCTCCTGCTGCACCTCCCTGGCACAGCTGTCTCTACCCTACTAAACAGCTACTTCACACTGACTGATTTATACTACAGACTTTGATTCAATGTAGGCAAAAGCGTGGAACAAATCTTCAGCCAACTTGAATTGAAAATTAATTATCATTTCTAGATATAATTCAGCTATACATGATATACACTTGCATTTTTTATGTTGGAGGATTGTAAACTCTTGCAATTTCCCTTTGGGATTAATAATGTAATTTTAATCTAATTTAATTAAATGAAGAGAGAAAAAGAAGAGTGAATATGATTGGATTTTAAACTATTATACATACATGAAAATCAGTTTCACATGATTCAAAGAGCCAATCAGAAAACAACAGAAATGTATTTTGTGATTGGTTGAAAACTGGTATGAAGAACTATAAAAGTAATACAACACTGATCTCCTGGCTTGTACTACAAAGGTATTTTGAGATAATGTCTAGGATTATTGTTGATGTTGAAGTGGCTGAACAAAAATAAGCTCCCATCTTAGTGCCACCCAGAGTTGGAAGATCAGCAGGTGTTAAGCTTTTGGTAATAGTGTACATAGAATCATCAAACACAATAAAAGCAATACAATATAACACGTAACTCAATGTGCCAAACTTAAACCAGCTGAGAGAACCAGGTGGGAAACACTAGAGAGGTGAATTCAAAGATTTCCACATGCACACAAACTACAGAGAAGAAGAAATTCTGTTGGTTCCTTAAACATCTTCAGAACCTTTACAATAAGGTTTTTCAGCATCCTAGTCAAAAACTGCTCAGGAACTTTACTTGCAGCAGTGTAATAAGGCTGTAAAGTGAAAGGCTGCAGCTCAGAGGTTTGGCACGGCCTGCACTGCTGTTTTCCTAGTGAGTGAGAGTGTGCTGTTGAAGAGTGAAAGTGAGCTGTGTAACTGCTTCAGGAACGGATAAGCAGATCACACAGGAGAGTAGAGGAGGCTCGGTCCATGGCTTTGTGGTTTTGAGCCAAGATTTACTGCTGTGGATTGAGCCTCATCTGTGATGTAAGGCTTGGCAGTCCATTAAAAGTTGGAGAGATTGAGGAGAAATGCTGAGATCAAAAAGGTTCATAATGCACATATTGTGTAAATATGTATGATGAAGTCCAGATGTTGGCACATTGTGGAGAGCCCTGGGTTTGAGTGGAAAAAGTCAGCGGCATGCTTCTTTGTGAGCTGTATCACTTTATGTGGAATCATGATCAGTTCTGATGGACAGACAGATGCTGCTGAAGAGGCCCAGTTAGACTGAAATGTGTTGTACTTTGTTATAATATCAGTTTGGTTGCATGTAAATGGCCTTTTATTTGGTTTATTTGAGCTGTCAGTTGGTAATCACGTCAGTCTTCTGGTACTACAGTTGAAGAGTAGCTGTTTATCACTGGAACAGACAGACAGATAGAAATGACTGATGAATATGTAATGTGTATTATTACTGTGCACATACCAAACAAAGCTGCCAAAAAGACTGTGTGATGTCATAGAAGAACCACTTCTGGTTCCTTAAAGACAAAATAAATGTATAGGTTCTAGGAAGAACCTCAAATGTTGGCATTAAAACCTGGCATTACATGAAAAATCTTCAGACCTTTAAAAGGTTCTTTCCACTCGCATCTTTTCCAAACATGGTTCTTTAGGGAACCAAAAGTGGTTCTTCTATGGCACTGCTTAATGAACCTGTTGTGGCACCGTTACATTTAAGAGTGTGCTATAATCAGATCTCATTGATGTCAGATTTCTATAATAATAATAATTATTATTATAATAATGATAATGATAATGATAATAATAATGATAATAATAATAATAATAAATAAAATAAATAAATAATAAAGAAAATACATTCTAATAGCTACAAACACTGAGTGAAATGAGGTTTAACTGCTGAGTGAAGCCCTTTTTGAAAATCCATCATTAAATGACTTTCTTTTTTGCACCACTAGGTGTCATTCTGCTCACAAAGTTAATGCTTCACTTCCATTTCCAAGATCATTGTAACTATAAACTAACATTTAATGCTCTTAAGCACTTACTTTATTTTATGGTAATTTAGTCACAATTTAGCAGCACAACTTAAAGTGATTTTGCTGATTACAAATACATGTTCTATTTATTGTAATTTACTTCTCTTACCTAGTGCATCCTTTAGTTTTTGTGAGATAGGACTGTGTGGGTGCATAATCAGGTGTTGTTTGGTTCCAGTCTGGCCCTGAACAGCAGATCAGGTTGCAATCCCCAGTCAGCTCTGGGGTGGTCTGTGTGACGTATCCTCCAGTCGGTCTCTACCGACAGGAATTACGGCAAACAAACAAGCCAACAAACAAGCAAACAGACAAAAAGCAAACGAGCTCAGGGAGCAGATTGATTTGGGATGGGTGAGAGCTATTTGCAGAAGTGCAGGATCTATTTCATGGAGAACCCCCTCTAGAGCAGCCTACTGGCTCCTTTGATTGACTCTTGAGGCCCTTCTACACTCCAGCTGGGTGTCTTTGACACTTTGTCTGGCAGAAATACCACAGACAGCCCTATTACAGGCCTATTGTATAAGGACACGATAGGGGAAATTCGGCTATTTATTGTTTCATATTATTGCTGACATTTATACACAGTCTTATCCAGAGCATCTTACATAGTGCTTTGTCATCAACTCAGTAATAGGATTATTTGCTAGTACAAATACATTACAGTTCAAGTGCCCTTAAACTAGAATGAGGCAAAGAGCCAATGTAGTCAAGAGCCAATGCTGATGCCTAGATAGATGCCACAATATACGTGGAACAAATCAAGTTCAAACATATCGCAAGTGCAAGATTACACTGAAGAGCATTTTATCATCATTTATATGTTTCATAACATTCCTTCGTGGGATGCTTTTCTTCCAAATATTAGATTAGATTCAACATTGGGCAGCCCTATCCACGGCACCCGGCACACTTCAGTCATCAGACCACCAACCTTCCGGTCACAAGACCAGATCCCTAACCACCAGACCACGGCTCTTATTTACAAAGAATAAATACTTTGACACGGTTAACTGAGCTGAAGCAAGTGCACCATCAACTCATTTGTCATTAAACACTTCCGTGATGACTTTCCAGTAAACTCCTGGTCTGTACTAAGGTGTCACTTAAACCTTTCATTCAGTAAGTTAAGGTGTTAAGATCCATCATTCATCCATTAATGTGCAATCACGAGGAACACATGGCCAGTTTGTCCTTCAATTGTTTCCTCCACATTAAGGCCCAGGTGAGAGTATAACACCATGACGGCCTGTTCACACCCCAGTAAATGTGGATTCCAGACAATAGTGTTCCAAAATCGGCAAGTGGCCGACGAGGTCAATTCACCATTTCACAAGTGTCACAAGTAAATGAAATAAAAATATAATCCTAACTCATGAAGCCTTCAATGGATCAATCACGGAGACATTCACAGACTTTTACATTAAGGCCTGTGAAGACTTAGCAGTAGTGCTGTTCTAGATTTAAAGGAAGTAAAAATTCGGATAATAACGGTTAATATATGCAAAAAGAAGCAAATCCTAAATAGCTTTCGCTGCAGATATGATGTGGGTTAAGATTTGTTTCACTGCACGAATGTCCTAGAATTTGTGCCCGAAGCGGTAGGCAGCCCTTATCCACCGGCGCCCGGGGAGCAGTTAGGGGGTTAGGTGCCTTGCTCAAGGGCACTTCAGTCATGTCCTGTCTGAGGATCGAACCAGCGACCTTCTGGACACAAGACCAGATCTTTACCACTACGCCATGGCTGCTTAAAGCATTACATCAAAAACAAGCTACAGTGGTGACCCTACTTACGAGTTTAATCTGTGCAGGAGCCGAGCTCGTTAGCTGGAATGCTCATTAGCTGGATGCATTTTCCCCATAAGAATACATGTAAAACTGATTAATCTGTGTCAGCCGGCCAATATACAGTATACTTTAATATGTAAATAATGTGTTTATATGGGTTTTTAAAACATAAACGAGACGACGGTGCTCGTGTAGGCCGGTGGCTAAGGAGGAGAGGAGGACGGGCGTACGTGTATGGCATGGTTACACTTATCATATGAAAAGTAAAAGTAAAATGTATCTAACTTTCTTGTTCACTACCTTTTGCTGTCTTTGTGTCACTTTCACTAGCACTTTCACTGGACAGCGGTCAAAGGTAATGACTGACCTCTTCTTCTACGGTAGCGTCTAGGAGATGCTACGACCGCAGCGCCCCTAGCGGTTGGCATACTTAAACTAATTTACGCTACTCGTTACTTGGAATTTTATTTGTTACCTGGAACAAAAATATTCCGAGATCTCGACTCATTACCTGGAATACTCGTTAGTAGGGATGCTCGTAAGTAGGGTTACCACTGTATTTGCCTCATTGGAGAATAAAGAACACAACATACTTTACTTTTGGATGTTTGATGATGATAAATCTGTGGAACCTGGTTGATTTCATCTGTGAAGCGATTTATAAGTCGGTCCTTCATTTAAAGCTCATCACTTAACCACATGGACAACAATGCAAATTCAAAACTGTTATATTTTACATTCATTACAAATAAAGTGACTTTTCAAGTCTTTTTCGTTTGGCTTATAGCTGACAAAAATCAGAAATCCAGAATCTCAAATGATTAGAATCTTATTTGGACTATTATAGATAGGAATAATAAAACTCTGGAGCCTCCAGCAGGTCTGTGTACATTAAGGCTTAAACAAATGTTTTGCATTACTTACTGCAGCCTTACTAACAGAAATGGGAAGCGTTTGAGGAACGTGTCCTAAATGAAACCCATCACAGTTACACAGAGAAAGGGAATTCTTGATGTGTAGGAGATGTTGAGGTTTAGGACATGGTGCATGGCTGGACTGATTGAACAGCTCCAGCTGTGTTGAGAGGAGTTCCCATGGCCTCACATCTACTTCCTGTGAATGACTGCAATACGCAACCTCTGAAGGGGCCAGGCACTGAACTCTCAAACAAGTGGCAATATTTGCTCACCTGAAATACACACAACTCTGCAATTGAAGCCCGGGCTGGAGCAGAGCTGGGTGGCTTTGGCAGCTGTGGGGCTAAGAGAAGGGGCAGGGCCAGGAAGTTTAGCAAGGGGGAGCTGGACCCCATACTGGGGGGCTGTTTATCGCTGACTGTGGCCATTGTATTTTATGGGTGGGAAGGCTATATTTGTCCTTAGCCACAGGAGGCTGATGAGGTGCTAATCTGTTGAGTGGCCGCGTCACTGGAGCCTCCTTGTTAGCGGGCTAGCTTGTTAGCCGTCAGGTCTTGTAAAACTGAGCCTGAATTCATGGGCTCCCCTGCCAAGGCTTTTTCACGGGTAAGCAAACACAGATTGGGCACTGATGTGACGTGCTGACTGGCTGGGAGATCTCTGGGAATTACAGGCCGGGATGACACAGAGATCGGGGTTATCTTGTGCTCCCCTGCTGCTTTTCGGTAAACATGACAAATTGGACATCTACATATGCATAGGTCATCAGGTGAGGCAGGAAGGAAATTCCAGTCGGAAATGTAACTTGGTTTCAGACATCTGATGAGAAATAAGGAAAGTGTACATCCGACATCATGGCTGCGAAGCTTCTTTTTGATATTTTTTTAAATTAAAATACTTCCATAGAATAGTAAATGGCATCAAGTCCAATGAGACAACAGCAACATAGTCAACACACTGACTAAATACAATGAAATCTGTCCCCCCAAAAAATGACCATTTTTGAGGAATCTGTCTGTATAGAAGCAAATAGCAGATGGCAGACAGCTTGTGGTAATGCCTATGTGATACAGACTCAGGTCAGCAGTGATGGTGGCTGCCGTAATCCTAAACTCGCCATCAGTCTATCAGCCTGGAATACAGATAAGGCCTGCAGAAGAACAGATACAGAAACAATGGAAAATGGGAACAGTCAAATGCTTCCTGACTGATGTAGAACTGAGACGTGAGTGGTTTCACAAGAGAGGCTGAACGTCTGACCCGTAAGACATGGCAGCATTTAAAGCTCTTGGCAACATCATAGACGTGATCTGCTGAAACTAAAATAAGTCTGAAGCATGTCAAATACCGGACAATAGATTTTTTGTGAATTTATAAATTAATGAGAATCAGAATAAAAAAAATGGAGAATTTGAAAGTCTTGCCTATATGTCAGGTATACAATCACTTGTTTCAGCATTCTCTCACTGCTAACACGAATACAAAGCATATAAAAACCAGCAGACCTTTACTGGAGGAGAATTTAAAAATAATCATTTTAATGGATGCTAATTAAAACATTGTGTTCCAATTTTGGACGCTGTGACACAAAGTAAATCATAACTGTCCTCAAAAAATCATAAACATAAGAACAAAAAATGACCAAAGATCAGGGTTAATCCAACCGTGATGAAGAAAAACGATGCATAAATAAATAAGACATACAGTACTAGTCAAAAATTTAGACACACATTCAAAATGTTTCTCTTTTTCCTTTCCTACAATAGAACTTACCACTGAAGTCATCCAGACTATGAAGGAACACATAATGAATCATGTAGTAAACTTAAAAGTGTTAAACAAACCAAAACATGTTTTCGATTTTACTTCAAAGTAGACACACAACTGATGTCTCAAACACATTAATGGGGTAATAAATGCAAGTCACGAACTCTTGACCAGACACAGCTGTGAACTGAAAGCCATTCCAGGAGACTACCTCATAAAGCTGACTGAGAAAATGCCAAGAAAAAGCTGGTATCTAAGCAAGAGGTGCCTACTGTGAAGAATGTCAAATATAAAACATAAATATATATAATATAATAATATATAAAATATAAATATATATTGGATGAGTTTCTTTGGCTTTCTTTGGTCTTCACTAAATAAACTGTCCTTTATTATACTTAAACCTGTAAGTATAATATGTTGGATTGGGTTAAATTGTCCATTTTAAATTTGTGTTAGTTTATTATCATTTTTCAGCGCTAGTTCTTGTCAGGCTTCCATATTTTGCTTTGCTCCCGTTTCTCTGGAGTGTTTACTTATCTGGTTTATTTTGGCACCTTGACTTTTTGTCACTGTACCCATCCACTGGTTACATAAATGTGCTGATTGTGTTACTGACAGTTAAAATGCTGGGATGCTGATGGTACTAATGGATTGAATTCATTCACAATTCACATGTTTTTAGCTGTTTTGCTCATGTTCACCATTCACCTATAAACAAAAAAGGGAAACTCTAACCTTTTAACTTGAAGTTTAACTCCCGTCACCAGCAGTTAAATGACTTTGCCTAATGAATTAATTTCAGTCAGAGTCGCGTTTGCTTTAGAGGTGACAGCTGAGAAGTGAAAATGTGTCGGCTGAGTGTGAACGATGGCAGCTCCTGCTTCTGGATCTGGATTGATGGTGGTAATATTTAAGAAGTCCTCTTCCCACGGGAGCACACAGTTTAATTAGCATACTGACGCTTGCCCTCACGTTTAATTGCTTTCGGATTGTAATTAAAACGCGTGTTGACTTTGCGTTTCTCTCACTGATGCATAACAATGGAGGGTTATATGATATTACACTTTTGCTGCGGTGTACATTAAAATGGACGGATTAAAAATAACGGATATAATCCACACCGTTTTGGGCCCGAGCAATAATAGTTTGTCAAGCATGGGGGAGCATCTGAACGTATTAATCTTTTCAATTAAAAGATCAAGCATCTTGAGTCTTTGCTGTGAGGCTTAGTCCTGTCCTCTTCTTTGGTTTTCTAAGGTTGTGTATTACCTTTGTCCATTTAGGTCATTCAAGCTCAAATTAGAAGCTGTTTGATTTTGTACCTTTGGCCCCTCTCCTTCATGCTATGTTGACTGGATGTGGATTGGCACCTTGTTTGAGGTATGCATGACTATGCTGTTGTCTTTTTAGCATGACAAGGGGAGTGTATTGCAGCCACCCTTGGATACAGACCACATGGAACCCTAATGCAGGGCATTCCCGAGCGAATACTTCTCAATATCAAAAAGGTGCGTATTTGGAGAAATCCTTAGCCCATTTACGCCACTGTTTGCACCCAGACCCAATGGGGCCCTGTGCAATATCTTCTGTACCACCCCTCTGTCTGTGAATGACACCTCAATGGCCGCACAAGGTTTTTTTTTTTTTCCCCTCCCTCCATCCAGCCAGGGATGTGTGCATTCCCCGTCACACTACTTTTGAGATTCATTTCCAGGTAAACACGCTTTGGCTGGCCACAAACCTGCAGCCAACAGCCGTTGTCACAGCTGTGGTGGATAATAGCCAGGCCAAACTCCTGCCCCGCTCCGGAATGTTTACAGTCACTGTAGGGCCGGCACAGCAAACACTTCTCCTTTACTTTCCACAAGAAAGAGGCTCCAGTTATTAATTTTATTTTGACAAATTACAAGCTTAACCTGCTGACCCTTAGTTATTGTACCAGAGAAGCGGGGAAGGCGAAAGCACAGATACAGAGGAAAAACAGCCTTGAACAGGGAAATAAAGGATTGCTTATGTTTTTCTTTGTAGTTAGGGAAGCCTGCTTTGAAAGTGGAGTAACACATTCCTGCAAATAACAGCAGGGAATTTGAATTGCACCTCTCACCTAGCTAGTACCGACGCTCAGATATGCAGCCATTCTAAAGAGATGCTTGGGTTAAGATCTCTCTGGAAGAGCCTGTACAATAATGCAAAGAGAAATCTGATGATCCATACAGCAGAAAGCCTACAGGAATCCAAAGCACTCAACAAATACAAACTAGTGTAGAACCTTCACGTTATGTTCTACTTTTTAAAGGTTCTTCACAAATGCATCTTATTTACAAAAATGGATGGACCTTGCTTTAGAAAGGTTGTATATGGAATGTTTTTTATCTACAGCCTTGCTCCAAAGCCTTGCTTCTTTTTAAAGCACACCCTTCTCATTTATTGCCAATCAATAAAAAAAGAAGCTGGGATTTCAAGTTGAAGTTTTAACTGCTAGAGAAACTCAAATCTGGAAATCTCTCCATGTTTCAAGGGGTTGCGATCCAGACCTGTAAACTATTGAGACATTTCATTACATAACATTGTAAAGAGAAGCTGATTCTAACTCTCCTTCTGCTCAGCGACTGAACTTTCTAAATGGGCTTTAACACATGAGGAACCACAGGAGACCAGTAAACCTGTGTCCAACTCCTTTAGGTTCATGATAAAGTTATATTCCACAATGTGAGCTGAACACGAGTGAAACAAAGAGATCTTCCTTTAGACCTCCCATGAGAAGATGGCGAAAAATTTTAGGAGCTTAAAAATAGGCTGACCTCCTTGCGATCTCCAAAGCGAATTCCTGTCTACAAAAGAGAGAATGCAGGTCAGTGTTTAGAGATCCCGAGGCAATATTTGCTTAGAATACAGGCCCTAATGTATGAGTTTGAGTAGGATCACCTAGGCGCCACCCACAGTGATGGTGCATTGCAACACACAGAAAACATTCAAGATGCATGATGGATGATCAGTGATGGACGTAAGCACTGAAACACAGCTCAGTGTGAGGACTGATCCAATAAACACTGTTTGTGTTTCAAACTATTGATTAATTATATTGCATGTGCATGAGATCCCTGGGTAAGTCTTCAAGCACCTGCCATATGCTGCCTCAGGTTCAGAGTAAATCAGGCACAAAGTATACGCCAATACTCCAACGTGTTCTGTTTGCTCAGAGACCGGGTCCTTTTCATTTTCCCCAAATACAAAAAAAGTGACCTTCGCTACTGAGCGCGCTCACAATCTGTACCATGTTCATGAATGATTAACTTGAAACAAAATATTCCAAAAGCACTCCGTGCTAAACACCTGCTCACTTTAAAACAGTCGCCATGTATTAGGATGTTTGTAGTGCTTAAAAGTGAATGGCAGTAAAGCGCTACTTAATGTCTTAACCATGTCTTAACATTCCTTACTTTTATTAACATGCATGAAATAAAAATCTACCTGTGCAAGTTCCCAAAACATCTTTGTTCTAAAACTGATATTCTTACAGTACATCTGAACATCAAATGTGCAGTACAGGGTCACTTTTTGTTTTAGAGCCAACAGAACACTTTGAATTAAGGACAAACAGCTAGTCCATCAATTCCAGCAGGACTTTTTACCAGTGGCATCATGTTATTGTTACAGATCTACAGCACTGCACAACTTCTCAGTGCTTTAGGAGGAACGGCCAGGTTAACATGATCATGTAAACTGTCAAAATAAGCCAATATGTTGATCCATGACGGGGAATATCTGTCTTAAAGCATAAAACATGCAATTAATGTATTTATTAAAGACAGAGAGATAAGAAAAAAATAGATGGATGGATGGATGGATGGATGGATAGATGAACAGCCATAAGGATGGACAAATAGACAGAGAGATGGATGAACAGATGTACAACCTCTACCTGTTTAAGACATCTCCACGTGCCCGACATCTGAGAAAAGTCTGAACATCTTAAATGTTTAAAAGAAATCTTAAATGGATTTTATTTTGGCCTTGTAGCCTAATTATCAACAGCTGCAGATACTGGTTGGATTCTAAAAACGTCTGTCAAACGTTCCGAGATGTAGGAAAGATTATTCCATAGGAAGGCTGGAATTGCAGCTGCTAAAGGTCTTCACAGGTGATGTTTCAGAGACACACTGCAGATGAGTAAAACACTTTTACATACAGATAGATGTCTCTGAGATCTACACTTACAGGGTTGGGGGTTACAGTGGCAAAAGAAAACAGAACATTATATCCAGACAATAATACACACAGCACGTATTTACATAAAACAACAAACACAAACATTCATCTCCAGCTTCAGAGATAACCAAAATAAACTCATATCCAGCTTCACGAACAATCCAAACTGCTAAACTGTCCCTCAATTTTAGATCTGGTCAACAATTTAAAGCAGATTTCATTGGACAGAAAATGATGACTCTGCTCCTTTTACACACATAACCCAAATAAACAGAAATGCAGTTATAAAGGCTGGCCTGACTTTAGCGTTGCATTTAAAACATGACTATGAGCTCGGGATGCTGGAGGAGAAGTGTGAGATTTCAGCGAGAGTTCTCTCCGTAATGTCCCGCGCGCGGTGCGACAGCGCGCGCCCTCAGCCCCGTTTACACATTACACACAGCTCCAAATAAACTCCGAGATTATATTGACATTTGTGTGCCCGCGCTACGCAAATACGTAATCAAACAGATAGCACACGATAACACCGCTGGACAGGCACGTGCCAAACACCCAAGCATTAATGCGAACACCTCGCTGAGTTATGGCCAACAAAAATCTAAGACGTGTGCTTAGACTTGAGTCCCAAGACTCCATTACACTTAAATACGTGTTAACGTTTAGCAGTCACGTGAACAAAATCTGGGAGATTTGGGATGATGCGCAGGTGTGTGGATTCACGATGACGCCATAAGGGGGCGCGCGCGCACACTGAGGCACCTATTAAGAGTCATCTAGACCGAGGAAACTATTAACCATATAGCAATAACTGGCCTTGTGTTCAGCTATAACATTTATACAGGTTTCCAAAACTTTCAGGTCAAAAACTGAACCAGCCATTGTGTAAACAAAGAGACCGAAAATGTGCAAAAACGGACTAAAAATCAGTAAAGTGTTGTTAAATTAGCCAAAGTCAAGGATCTTCGCTCTTACTCCGGCGAAACCATCAAGCCATCAGCATTCGCCTGCGTGTATCCTCTATTTCGCGGGTAGTCAAACACGTTGGATAAATGTTAGGCTACTTTGTTTAGTGAAGGCAATCAAATCTGGCCACTGAGCTCTGCAGAATCAACACTGATGACCTGAGTGCTAAGAGTGAAGCTGTTATATTAGCAAACTACGTCCTGCTATTAGTTACATATATTAGCACACACGTAAACAAACTCAGAAAACAAGCACGAATGGGTCATCTCAAACACACCGTGCCCAATTAACACACACTGCTCACTTTCCTATAGCACATCTTCTTTTTTCCTGCACTTTCAATGATTTCACTCCTCTATTAAGGTCAATATCATACAGATTTTAGATTTAGACGTATTAAACGTTTGCAAAATGGAACGAAATTACAAAAAACGAAAGCCTACAAGCTCGCGAACAAACGCTCAGTGCTATACATCTTGTTATTTGCGCAGTTTCTTAGAAACGACGAAAGCCAAACGCGCAAACTGAATAGACTGTCAGGCGCAGGCTTCCTTCATCAATAAATTACGCGCATCGTTTCAAAAAATTTCTCCATCCAAACTGTGCATGATAAAGCCCCCCCACCCTCCAGCACCCCTCCTCTCTCTCTCCTGCTGGAATACAATAAGATTAGGTCATAATGAATCTTTTCACATGGAGGCTGCTCTTTTTTGGAGCGGCGCAGGTGCACAATAGGGGGGCAAACGGAGAAAGTCTCGCGCCTAGGTGTGAGCAGATTATTCAAATAGGGCCCGAGTGGAAGAGGGATTGGAGGCTCGCCCGGCGCACACAGTTTATATCACAGCGTTAAGAGGCGCAAGCGGGCGTCACTGAGCTCCAGTCATCAGCGGCCACAGCTCAACCTCCCACACACACATACACACACTTACACACACACACATACACACACATACACACACACACACACACATGCGCCAGCCTCTGACGGCAGCAGAGCACGGCGACACGAGCAGCCCGCGGTTCCAAACAGCCACCGCAGCCTGCCAGAGGACGCTCGTGTGTGGGAACGCGGTTTTTGGGACAGTGGACGAAACTTCCAGGATGCTCGGTGCTGTCAAAATGGAAGGACACGAACACGCAGACTGGAGCAGCTACTACGGAGAACCTGAGGTCGGTATCGCAGAAATATGGCTTATATATATTTTTGATTGGTCAAAAAAAGCCGATTCCGTTTTATACAACTCAATATTAGCCCTGAGATAATATTAACTTTGAGATCAAATATTGACTTGAGGCGCCTCCAAATCCTCCCCCGTCTCGAAGCCCTGCACTATCCTAACAAAAGTTGGAGCTTGACATGTAATGCAAACTTCCCTCCAGTCCTGGAGTCTTATGTATATATGACTGTATAAGGCAACAACATTACTCATTCTTTACCCAAAACTGGACTCAAGAGCAAATAGTCAAATATTGTCACATTTCATTTGAACCTGAGTGCTGCCGCGACGCTTTACTTCCGCTTTAATCACCTGATTTAGAATTTGAATTTAACTTGAACCCATTTTTTAAAATAATTAATCTAAACTTAGCTACTGTTGTAAAATGTCGTGTAAACGTTTAAGCATTGATCAGAGCATCGTTTTCTTACTTTATTGATGCTGAGGAGACTCTTTTCTGTGTTTTAATGCTTTTCTCTTGTTTTTTAGTGCTACACCTCAGTTGGAAACATGAACACTGGGCTGGGAATGAACTCTATGAACACTTACATGACGATGTCAGGAATGAGCACGACGGCTAACATGACGGCCAACACCATGAACATGTCCTATGTGAACACGGGTATGAGTCCGTCCATGACGGGCATGTCCCCGGGCGCTGGTGCGATGGCCGGCATGGGCGCGAGTATGACGGGCATGAGCGCGGCCCTGAGCCCCAGCATGAGCCCCATGACGGCGCAGGCGCCCGCTATGAACGCGCTCGGGGCGTATCCCAATGTAAACCCCATGAGCCCCATGTACGGCCAGTCCAACATGAACAGGGCGCGCGACCCAAAAACGTACCGCCGGAGCTACACGCACGCCAAGCCGCCCTACTCATATATCTCCCTCATCACCATGGCCATCCAGCAGTCGCCCAGCAAGATGCTGACGCTGAGCGAGATCTACCAGTGGATCATGGACCTCTTCCCTTTCTACAGGCAGAACCAGCAGCGCTGGCAGAACTCCATCCGCCACTCGCTGTCTTTCAACGACTGCTTCGTCAAGGTGCCTCGCTCGCCGGACAAGCCGGGCAAGGGCTCGTTCTGGACGCTGCACCCGGACTCGGGTAACATGTTTGAGAACGGCTGCTACCTGCGCAGGCAGAAGCGCTTCAAATGCGAGAAGCAGATGGGGAAAGAGGGAGGGAGGAAAGCCGCGGACGGAGGCTCGCACGGAAGCCCGGAGAGCTGCAACGGCAACGAGACGCCGCCGTCTCACTCACCGGTCGTCGAGCACAAGCGCGGGATGGGAGACATCAAGTCTACTCGGGGTGTCAGTCCAGAGCCAGCAGCCTCGCCCGGCACCCAGCACCATCAACAACAACAGCAGCAGCAGCAGCAGCAACAGCAGCTTCTCGCCCACCACTCTGTGCTCGCCCACGACGCCCACCTCAAACCCGAGCACCACTACTCGTTCAACCATCCGTTCTCCATCAACAACCTCATGTCCTCCGAGCAGCAGCATCACGCGCACCACAAAATGGACCTGAAAGCCTACGAGCAGGTCATGCACTACGGCTACGGCTCCCCCATGGCCGGCGCTGCACTCTCCATGGGCTCCGTGGCCAGCAAAGCCGGCTTCGACTCGTCGCCGCTGGCCGCTGACACGTCCTACTACCAAGGCATGTACTCCAGGCCCATCATGAACTCCTCCTAAAACCACAGTAACCATAACAAACCTAATGGACCTTAAAACAAACTTTGTACATTTGTAAAAAATGCAGTTTGTGCATAATGTATTCTCTGGACGTTTTTCCTTCCTGCCGGTTCTTCTCGTTTAGTGGTCGAGTTTATTAGTCATTATTTTGTACAAAATCAACAATAAAAACATTTTTAAAAATCAGCCGTGAAGAAACGAAAGTGATGAACTCGAGGCCAAATGGACCAAAACACGACGCCTGAGTCTGACTCCTGAACCTCACCGAGAGGACTAAGACAAGCTCTTCTGTTCATTTGTGAAAACTCTTATTTATGGCTTGTAAATGTGTATTCTTGTAGTTGATCACAAGAACAGAATCTATATTAAAGTGTTATTTGAATTTTTACTGACAACGTTGAATTTGGGTCTTTTTCATTTCAACCTGGATCTGAAAGATTTCTTTTCACATTTAACAACAAATATATTTTCACTTCATTTTGCATGAACTGTTCACTCTGTGCTCGAACTGTGAAGGAAAATGCAGAGATATAAGAATAACAAATGTGTGGACTGAGTTTATTAAACAGACGTTTATTAATAATGTTTTATTTCCAGCATAAATGTGCTGTTACAATGACGGTGCAAATTTGGGATTTTAATTTAACAGTGACCTACTTCCTCAATAAACAAATCCACACACATGAAGAGCTTTCAGGGGGGCACACATTAAATTAGTATTCAAATAGGGGGCTTGAAACCAATTATTCAAAATCAGCCTAAAGGCCATAATCTAATAAATCTCACTTTTGCAAGAACTCTCCTTTATTTATTTCTATGGAATCCATCAGTTTTCACCTAGAAGTGATGTTGTTGTTAGAACAACAACAATAATATTAATTAAAAAAAATAAAATAAAAATAATAATAATAATAATAATAGTATTATTTTATGCTCAAGATATTATTATTATTATTATTATTATTATTATTATTATTATTATTAGTAGTAGTAGTAGTAGTAGTATTATTAGTAGTATTAGTATTAGTAATAGTAATAGTAGTAATAGTAGTAGAAGCAACAGCAGCAATATTAACAGAAAAAAATCAAGAAGCATTTGAAGAATGGAGGAATTTATTATTATTATTATTATTATTATTATTATTACAACACAACTGTAATACATTTGTAGCTGACATTAATAAGATCTAAGTAAACTCTTTCAAGTAAAGGTGCCACAACGTGTTCATGAAGCTATTATTATTGTTATTATTATTATTATTATTTTTATTATTATTATTGAATGAATGAATTAATGTTACACTTACATAGCACCTTTCTACAAAGGACGCTTCACAATCAACTTTCACTATTATTATTATTATTATTATTATTATTATTATTTTTGTTGTTGTTGTTGTTGTTGATAATAAATTAGTCAAAAAGAAGTGGATTTCAGAATAGATGCAGGTAAGCACCAAACTGGGCTGTTTGACCATGAATTCTGAGTGCTGATGTTCCTGAAAACCAGCAAAAAGTCTTCTGGCTCAGGTCTACTGGACCCCTGCAGGACCTGTGCAGGACCTCTGAGTGTTGTTACTGTAATTGAATGAGGCTGGTCCAGCAGATGAGTCAGAGAGAGGCCTGAGAGAGTGTGCAGACTGTAAACAGCTGTGGTTTAGTAAATGTGATGATCAGAGAGGAGATCCTGTAACCTGGTCTGTCCTCACTGAAGAGGCCGTTTGTGAGCCCCCTGCACCACAGCCCTGCTCAAATCCTCTCAATCTGCGAATAAACACGAGCTGGTAAACAATGAAAATATGGTATTAATACATATATAGCATGTGTACATGGACGACCAAATAGCGAGAATGTAAACTGTGACTGTGAGCACGTCACTTCTGGGTAAATTTACACAGACATTAAATTTCGCTGCCCTCATTTTAGACATAATGCTAGGCTGAATTTTTATAGCGCACTGATCGATATCTCTGTAAAATAATCATTTTTTTAAACTAGCGGGGCAGCGAAATCTTTGCTTTGTGCTAAAGTCAACAGTGACAGAGTTGGAGCTCAAATAAATGCCGCGATGCCTCTGAGCGCCGTGCAGACGCAGGCAGGCGAGTGAGTCCAGCTGCAGGAGCTCGTTCAGGTAGGAACTGCACAGACTTCTTACACACCGGCTTCTGCTGCCGGTTCGGGTCGAGGTTCTGCTTTTGGGGGTTCGGGCTGCACGGCAGGGTTGGCGCTGTGGTTGTGAGGCTGCAGAGCGGCTGTTTGACTGATGAAGGAGTTCAGGCTGCAGCAGAAAGGCGGACTGATCGCCTCACAGAGCCGGTCCAGCAGCGCAGACACTGACAACCAGCAGAGCTTTGTGATCGTCTGAAGACTCGCGTGGATGTACAGAGAGACACTCACCGCTCATTAGATAAGCTCGGTTAGTCCGTCTTCCGCACAGTGTCTCATATACAGCTCCAGTACTGAGCCTGAGACTGAGCTGAGACTGAGACAGGTTAACAGCTGGAGAACAATCTGTACTGTTCATCACTGCACAATCAATACTGTGCTAAAGATATGTGACAATCAGAGCTCCACACGTGTAGTTGTATATGTGTGTACATGTGTACACGAATCTATATGCATTTATGTATTTATGTATACATGTAGCCTAAATAGTCTTTCTGCTGAGTCAAGCTGCACGGTTTATAAGAGATCAGAGTATTATTACTATTATTATTATTATTATTATTATTATTAATAGTAGTAGTAGTAATATATATATATTTTTTTATTAGTAGTAGTAATATTAGTAGTAATGTTGCTTTACAATTAAGACCATATTACCAAACAATCGTCACGTGTGTGTGATTTTAAAAAATGTCATCGCTTTAATTTAATTTCCGTTTAATAATATTTCTAATAATAATAATAATCAATAAATAAATCATTACTAACAGCAAAAATGAAAATGACCACCACCACTACTACTACTAGCAATAGTAATACATTATTATTATTATTATTATTATTATTATTATTATTATTAATACTGTTATTATAATTATTATTATTACTGTTGTTGTTGTTGTTGTTATTATTATATATATTATATTATACTATATTATTATATTATATTACTATAATATTATAATATACTATATTATTATATTATAATATTATATTACTATAATATTATAATATACTATATTATTATATTATAATATTATATTACTATAATATTATAATATACTATATTATTATATTATAATATTATATTACTATAATATTATAATATATATATATATATATATATATATATATATATATATATAT
>BRDA01078615.1:29950-49723 GCA_036984385.1 Crenuchus spilurus
AGTGACTGACGTCACCTACAACAACAACGACAACTACACTAGTCCTGCAAAATAAGTAATATGGTATGTCAGTAAAGATCTCAGAAGAGCTGGTTTGCAGAGTTTTTAGAGGCTGTAAGAGGAGAGCAGAACTGGACAGCGGGGCTTAAAGGCGTCAAGATAACAAGAGAATATAGAAATAGCACAAATCTAAAGGCGGCGATAATAACAGACTCCTCAATGAGACTCCCGCTGTGTTTATAAGCGCTGAACAAGCAGCTCCATCAGCAAAGAGAAAACCCACCGCCTGTCTTACTCACAGTAACTAAGTCTTATTCAGTTTTATTCAATCTTATTCAGACTAATTCAGAGAGTAAATCTTAAAGAAAATGAGCTGAGAGACAGCAATAAGCATTACAGGCGCATTTAAAGCATCAGGCTTCTCTCAGCTGTTTACTCTGTTGATGTTTCACTGATAAACCCATCTGAGGCTGCTCTGAAACTGCACATTTACCTCAGTATGAATAAAACGTCCTGATCACATCAACAGCAACAACAACATCCACTGCAGTCAGTGATTAGAGAGGCAGACCAAACTAAAGGCAGCAGGAGAGCTGACTTTTTACAAATCCTTCACTGACTCTGAGACCAGGGAGTCAGAGCCCAGAACACCCAAGTGGAGCAACTCTCTGGGGACAGACGTGCAATTCTCAGCCCAATGCTGAGCACAGCAGAGCGACTTCACTTCCCTGCTAGGAGAAATACTCTTAATCCCACAGGCCGAGCTGCTGCCCCTCAGTTTATTAACAGAACACAAAGTCAGACTGACCAGCACAGCTCAGAGGATTAAACATCTAAACAGGCTCATTTTCACACTTGAACACACCAGTCTGTCACTGCTCATTTTCCATTACATTCATCTGAATATTCATAGAATTCATAACTAAAGTCTTCACTGAATTTACATCCGATCTTAAATAGTCATTATTTAATAGTTATTATTTAGTGCATTCATTCCTGTTATATTTGGCTACTGCTCAGGAAGGACTGGTCACTGTATGTCCACTGAAACAATTCAGCTGATGCCAAACTTCACAGATTAGCAACAAAACTCTCCCATTCACTGAACTTTTTCTCTGGCATATACATTAATATCAGTTAAAGTAACAACTATAATAATAATAATAATAATAATAATAATAGCTTTCAGTGAAAGTTAATATTCTCATGTAAATACACAAAAAATGGGATAGTCTCTTGGAGTTTCTTTCACAGTGGCAAAACCTTTAAAACTATTTAGTGTATTTATGTGTTAATTAAATTAATTAATTAATTTAATTATTCATTTTGTAAGAACCTTTTTGCAAGTGTGGCATCCTTATTTCAAGTTCCTGTAGGTTTAAGGGTTCTATGTGAATACTCCCTAAAACATCTCGCAGGTATCTTTTTCAAGAAGGAACTCCCAAAGGCATTCATTCACTCCTCTGTTTGTTTGTTTGTTTGTTTTAATTAACACTTGTTTGTTTGAAAGTAGGGCCTTCATTTTTAAGTGTAGGGCAGAATGTTACATTTTAAGGTTCTCAGAACATTTCTGGAATGTTACAGACTGGGGGGTAAATGTCAGGGGGACGTTTAATGTTTGGAACTGTCCAAATATTTAGATCACTTTATCTAAAAAGACATGTATGAAAGTGAAAGACCGAATGGGCACACACACACACACACACACACACACACACACACACAGACAAACAGACATGTTTTCTCAAATCAACAACCCCTATCTCCAGTAGGTCACTGACGTTCCTCACAGATAAAAATCAGACATCAAGTCCTGTTAAATCAAACTTAACCGCCTATAAACATAAACTTCATTTAATGTTTTAGGACTTACATCATGATGGACATAAAGAAGATTTAAACAGTCAGTTTTAGAGACATTACATTTCTAAAATAATGTCTAAAATAAAGAAGTTACCAAATACCAACACTACCAAATAAGTTAACTTCACATAGAAAACAAATTCACTAAGAAACACTGTGCAGAAAGTAACATTAATGAAAGCAAAGCGATGATGCAGTGCATAAACATCTAGGCCTGCATTCTTAAAAATACAGCTGCCTTCAGAGGGATATCAGTCTATCACAGAAGAACCCATTTTGTTTTCCTAAAGAGCCTTTCAGCTGAGTTATCTGAGTGTGAAGAACCTTTAAGGTTTAAAGAACCTTAATGTAATGTAATGGAAAGATTGAACAACAGTTCAAAGAACATCTGGAACACCCAAATCAAGAACCATTTAGGGACCTTTATTTTAAAGAGTGTAGACTTTACAAGCTTTAATGCTTTCAAATTACTGCAAGTACTTTCAGCTGAACACTGTCCACAGTCAAGCAGCTTTATTCAGTAAGGCCAGGTCTGAACTGCAGTTGTGCCATGAGTCACATGAGGAAGAAAAAACAGCATCTTTCCCGTTATGCCATGACCACATAGGCAAGTCCCGTATCTGTGTGTTTGGATCAAGGCACTTTTAAGACCACATTCATTTCCAGCTCATTAAAAGTACACATTATGTTGGTCAATGCTTTGACTGTAAGACTTAATTATAATGTGTATGTATGTATGTGTACTTAGATCCAATTAGATCCTAAAATGTACAGAAGAATTAACAAAGTCATGATTAATTTTATGCTAACACAGGAATTAAAAGCTGCAAACAATTGAGTGGAGGCTGTCCTTCTGAAATGACTGTATTTGCTTATGTATAATCTTTGTATGAAAGATCTCCGGTTCAACCAAATGATCTAATTACTTAGAGGCTACAAAAATATTCCTCCATGATATTGTGATAGCATGTAGAGTTCCAAAAAACTTTTAACTGGTATACAACAGTTATACACTTAAAGGTTTATTTATACACTTAAAAGTCTGATGAATGGAATCAATCTAACTTAGGATTCAGAATCTGGTACATGTTCTCTAATTAAAGGTACTGAAGACAAATCCTTCCAGGTTCCATTCCAGTGATCACCTACTAATTTTCTGTATTATTTCATTTGGTTGGCAGGCTTTGCACACCGCATGAGACGTATCCAGCTCGCGCTTCTCAGTCAGCTCGCTGAATCCAAAATGTGTCCATATTTTGGCTTTTAAAACATTTGGTGTGTTTTTCATCTCAATCTCGTGACCTATCTCCGCCATTTTTGCTATTACGTATGCAATGAATGACGTTATCACGTTATAACTGATTATGGTCTGTAACTGAATCGATGCTGAATTGCCCACGTCCAAATCTGGATGCATTGATTATATGATTAATTTTAACACCTCTACCATGCACAAGCAGTGGCCAGCCCTTCCTCCACCTCTCCTATAATTAAATATTATTTCCTTTAATATTTAAAGGAAAATTAAGCTCCAGACTCCTCAAGGGTTCTTCCCCCACTTAGGGCCCTGGTAACTTAGTCCCACTTTTCATCCCATTACAATGTCCTTGATGGTATTACCATTATTGTAGAACCAAGCTTTTTTAACACTACCAGAGTTAAATTAACACTGAGAGTGTTAAAATGTAACACTTTCAGTGTTAATTTAACTCTAATAGTGTTGATTTAACACTGGAAGATTTACTGTGTACTACAATAGTAATATGACTGTAATGCAAATGGTTTTACCAAATACTACCAAAACCATTTACTCTGGTAAAATTAGTTGTATTAGTGTAGATTAGAGTCAACTTTTGCCAATGTGATTTGAACACAATGGAATTCGACCTCCACATTTAACCAATCCTTGTAATGAAACACACACACACACACACACTGTGAACATGTGCCCAAAGCGGAGGGTAGCCCTATCCATGGGAGCATTTGGGTTTAGGTGCCTTGCTCCTCAGTCATCCCCTCTCTACCAGCAACCTTCCAGTCACAAAACCAGACCATGACTGCCCCCATAGTATTATCATTCTAGTGCTGTGGCACTACCATAATGGTAGTGTTCAACAAACCATCACACAGACATGGTAGTACCACCATATATTGTTGTTAGCAAGTACTTTATTGATTATAGCTATTTTCATGTAACTACATGGAAGACAACACATATTGGTTATTCTTCAATTAAGGCTAAAAGTTCCAAGGCATTTAAGAGGTTCAAGAAGCCTCCAGTGATTATTATCAAATCTACAGACAAAATGACCATGTGGAAATAGACCAAGGATGCAACTTATGTTAGTAATATGTTCACACTACACTAGCAGCATGGTGTTAAATTCCTGCCTGGAAACATCTCTCACTAGCAGGCTTTGCTAAACCAATGCAGGTCAGATCCCACATACATGATAAAACCCCATAAATTCATCATCGTCCATAAAAGATATGCAAAGATGTCCTTTTCAGAGCTGTTTCCAGTATCATATTTGTCTGTGCATTTCTAACAGAGAGCATATGTAGATACAATAAATGGTGCTGCTCTATAGGGCTAAATGCCATTCAGATTGGCCTCATAGGCTAGTACATGTTTGCCCAGACCCCCTTGCACAGACATTGACATACGTGTGTGCATGGTATGGATGCCAACGCTGCACTCTCATCCAACATTTCCTCTGGTTAAAGGCTGTAGTTCAAAACTGGGAAGGACACTCAACTCATTAAATCTTAATGAAAGCAATAAACACAGGCGCCAGCAATTCATTCCCACTTCCAAGCCAATCTCCATTTCCCTGCTAAAGGCAAACAAGCCCAGATGCCCCAGTATGATTCTCTGAATAACAAAAGCGAATCAAATTTTGTCCTGCATGTGTTAGCAATGCAGAAAAGGTAGAGGCGATAGGTTATCCGGAGACAGAGCTTGTTCAATTTATTGTACGTGAGATGGGTGTGTCATAGGGGTGATTCCAGCAGTTCCTCTGACACAAAAGAGCTTGTAGTTGAGAGAACTGCAGACATATTTATGCAATATTCATGAGAACCTATTTTCTTGAGAAAGAGCTGGGCAGACACGCATGGTAAAAATAATCAAGCCCATACCTATATCTCTGCAGCAATATTATGTGCACTAGAAATGTTTTTGTATATATATATATATATATATATATATATATATATATATATATATATATATATATATATATAGATAGATACACACACACACACACACACACACATACATACATACACATATTTACAGACATACATGCATGCAGAAAAAGAGAGATAGAAAGTAAATTCTTTAATTAATAAATTAAAGTAAATTAAAGTAGCTAAAACCTACAAATCAGACACAAGTTGCACCATATATAGTCAAAACTTTTCAATACTTAAATTTGGCAGTCTATACTCAAATTCAAAAATAGTTGCATTATTTTGACAGTGTATTTGTGATATTTTTGCTGTATTTTACACAGTTGAATATGGGTTACAGCGTTTGAAATTTAAAAAAGAACAGGCATGTTCTTTAATCTGCAAAAATGCACAAAGTCTTACCAAATAAACATTTGGCATTAAAGACAGTGATTAGTTCTTTTTTAGTTTATATCCAGGATATTGATTTGGTATCAAGACACTACATCTGGTATCAGTATCAAAATAAAAAATTATGACAACTCTAGACACCAGTCTATACACTCTACAGAGTTTGAAGGCAAGTGGTGAGCTAACTGCCGTTTATCAGTCTAATGCACATTTTCTCCAAACCGTGACCACATTATGTGAATTTCCATCGTAATCCAATATAAAGCCAGTGATCATTCATCACACTGAGATTAATGCTTGAATAAGGCAGTGTTAAAAAGCCCTGTGGTGCTTTTAACATAGCTGATCAGATTACTGGTAGATACTACAGACTAGTGCTCCCCTGACACGCACAATTTAACCCATGTCTGCTCACCACTGACAGTGACATAGTAGCCAGCCTAATTCAATTTTCTGTCAGATTAAGTGCTGGTACTATTGTTAAGGCAGTAGATTTATTAGCTACAATTGCATCCCTTTATTTTTCAATTTGCAAAAGAAAGACCCCCAGCAGAGGTACAGACACAACCACAATGGAATCAATTAGTGGAAGAAATAACGAGGCCTTTCAGCCACATAACAAGCTGTGATGCTCATATGCAACATACACCTATATCACAGTTATTCAGAGACTCCATTACAGGAAGTCAAATTAACAGACTTATATAAAATGGTCCAAAAACATTTAAATAAATGTAATTATACTTTCAAAACTGTAGCCCATTTATGTAGACTAAACCAATTCGTAATAGTTCAAAATTCACAATAGTCACAAACACCAAAACATTTACATATCTGTTTATAAAGCACAGCAGTTTTAGCCCCGCCCATTCATGGTGAAGTTATAAGAGGTGTTGAATACTGATTTTTTGAATGAGGCATAAAACAGCCAAGACTGCCAATCAGAACCAAGAACATTTACATATATCTTAAAGGTACAGTAAAAAAGCAGCCTGTTTAATGGATAAAAAGAGGTCTGAAATATGGCAAAAAATAATTTTGATGGAACATAAACCAATAAAAATGCTGTAACTGGGCTAATGTAGTAAGTGGACAAAATATGGTCTCTTTAAAACAACAATCACAGGATTTAAATGGCCACAGAGCACAGCTACGTCACATTTTAGTGAGGAACATATTACGTAATAATAAAAATGTATGATGCAATATTTTTTCCTTTGAAAGTTTACCTTTTTTAAAAAAACACTTCACCTTTTAGTCTTGCCAACAGTTACCATAACTGTGCATCTAGGGCTTAAGTGGAACAACCCACTATTAAGGTCAGTGTTCCCAGAGACTGTTCTGTTACTATACCAATGCAAATCATGTACGGAGTCATCTTTACATGCAAAACCAAGCATTACAGGAACAAGTCCAATGTGATGAATCTTTTGAAGCTGTTCTGATGATGTATAGCAGGAGAAAGATTGATTATGAAAAAGGGTTTGTTTATGAGAAGAACATTTGCAAAGAAGTAAGCTTTTCAAATAATTGCTGCCCTTGATGGTGTGAGTTAAATCCCTAATGTTTGTAAAATGCAAATGCTACACTGGCAGTTGCATCAATGAGGAATAGCAAGAAGTACCCATTTCCTCAGCATCAGATATTGATGTAAATCATGAGTGTATAAATTATACCAGCGTATGTATGACTGGTGTCATGGTAGCCAGGGTTAACATGGCGAGGCTAGTAAGCTTTGAAACAGGCTGCATTTGAACTCTATGAAGGGTTATTTTAGAGGCTGTAAATGTTTTACTTCTCCCACAAGACAGATCTGAGGGTCATGATTTAGCTTTCCAAATGTGTGCTAAAGGACACAGTGACAGTTCTCATCTGACCCATTAACCACAACGATTTGTTGTTTCTAGCACTCAAAGCCTCAATAACTTAAAACAACAGGACAAGGAAAAAGAAAATGATACAGAATTTGAAAAGTGAAACAGTTATACAAATTAACTCTACAATTCTATAAATTAATTTTTTTTTTAATTGACTTGAAATATTTTTTTATACTGACTTCCATTAAAATTTAAGAGCATTTCCTCCATCTCCTATAAAGTTTCCATTTTGGAAAGATGTTGTTTTATTCATACAATAAAAAACTTCTTCACATTTAGATGGATATATAAATATCCAAACTTGCCCCACCCCCTTAACTAAAAGCATAATTTCAATTAAAGAATAAATGATAATAAAGATTCTGTATAATACAAGTACAAGATGTCAAGCCAGCATCTTCAGAGCCTTACTGCTAGGATGCATTTTACCGAGCAGTTGGTGATAAACGCAGTCAGCCCCTCCTTGGCTTAAAGCAATTAATTCAGGCACCCTGACATCAACTCTCCAATCCTCTGACAGCTTGGAGCCCAAATCAAAATGCTAGTTCTCCTGGGAACAGCAGAAGATAGCCGGCTCTTTTCTGGACTGTTTGCTCACTGGGCCTGAGAGCAATCTTCCTCGCCGAATGAAATGCAAGGACACAAACAATGTGGCGGCGAGAGAATGGAAGACGGGGAATGAACAGTTTGGACTATTTGCTCAGCAGAAGGGCAGTCACAATGGCTGGCCCATGGCTTTCCCATGCATCAAGCCTCTTAGTCTTAGCGCTCCTTTGTTGCTGGGTTTCGTTCAGATAAGAGCCCAGCTGCCCCATGCGTTTAATTCCCATTGTACGCCATACTGTATAGCCATTTATCTGCTTTTAGGTGGCTTTTCGCCATTTTGTTATTCCATGAGCGTGCATCATATCGTCCATGTATCTTCGTGGCCGGGCTTCACCTTTGCATGTGCAGTCATTTAGGAAGGACGGTTCAAGAAAACAAGCAAGGTCAAGACTGTGGCCAAGAGATAATACCTTGTTGTGAGAGCATGCATGTGCTTCAAGCTGTTTTAATGATAATTGCCTTATTAGATCAGTTGCACCTCAAATTGATCCTTTTAAGCATTTAATGAAGTAAAACAGCAAAGTATCCCTTCAAGAAGAAAGAGGCATCACAGGGGAAACAACAAAAACTAGTGAAATATGATGATATTCAAATAATATTACTTAATTAGATCTTTAAAAATTATATTTGCATTGATTTTCAAATGTTTAGATTTGACTGATAATTCAAACTGATAGTTGAGTTGTGTTGATTGTTGATTATACAAACATTGCAGAATGTTTAGGTGATGCTGGGCTAAAACATTTGCATTTAAAGTTTGTATTTCTTTCAAACGTTAATCTGTAATACTAACGCTAATGATAAATACTAATAATAATTCTACAGCTACCACAGCTTCTTTCCACAGGCAATTCTTTCCCCACCCCCTTAAACATCCTACTCACATCCCTCTGCACATGCACTTTTACACACTGCAATGTGTATACTTTAGTACCTGATTGTATCTGTACTTATCTCCCATTGCACATCCTTGTTTTGTTGTCAAATCATGTTACTGTACATCACTTTAATGAAAAATGACACATGAAGGACAATAAGTGCTTATTTAATCAGAAAAACACAGCAATATTATAATTAATACAAATGATATTAAATTAATAAACTGTGATTTTATCTCAATTAAAGTGCTCATTTAAGCCTTTATAAAAAATCCAACACCTGGTTTAGTTAAACAGTATTTCATGTTAAATCAAGTGTGCTGATGATGAATTGAACAAATCCATGAGAAGTTTGAGGACCAAAGAGAACATCTGGAACCAAACTTTGTTCTTTAAACTAGCTCAAAATATATTAAGCACTGCAATTATTTTTGTACTGTACATGTTAAATTGTATTTTTTCAAATTATAGATGGATGGATTTATATTTTACATGCTGACACCTGTTGGGAAATAATGATTCCGATTCTAATCCAGATGGATTAAGTCCCACTTTGTACAGTTTATAAATGCATAGACTTCCTGTATTGGTGCATCCCTAAAAACAAAACGAGCAGTCAAACTTCAGCATTAAATTATGGCTCTTACTAGGATGTCTGGGCCCAAAAAAAAAAAAAAAACCTGGATTAAACCCAAGTCATGTCATTCACCCCCTACAGCAGGCTGTCCAAAGAGAATAGTCCAGGTGATGTAGTGTTCACATAGCTGCACAGTTGTCGAGTGGTTAGCCCTCTCCTCCATAACCACAAGGTCACCCAGCACACCAAAGAAATAAGATTAAATGTCAGAGACCTGCAGGTCCTGATATCTCTACCCTCCTTGAATAAGGCATGTCGATCAGCTGTGATGAAAGGAGATATGACATTCAGTTTTTAATTAAAATGTAATCTATCTTTCACATTAAGGGTTTGCAGAATCACACAACCCAATTCCTTTGAAGACTCACAACTGAAAGTCTGTAGAAAGGTTGTACAGTTTTAAAAATAAAGGTGCCCGTTTTGGAATTTTCAGAGAGTTTATCTACTAATATATCTTAAAAAGCAATGTTGTTACATGGAATGCTTAGTTTTTAAATTCAATACTGATATGCATTTTTTATTGAAGAACAGGCACAGCTGAACGAACTGAGTTCAGCTTCTCAGCATCACTTATAATCTCATTCCACATCTTAAGTGTAACATCTGTGAAGAGCTTTGAGATACACATGAGACAGTGTGAGACAGGGAACATTAATGAATTGGCAAGAAGAAAGTGTGATTAGCAGTAGGGATTTGTGTCTCAGTAGGAGGGCTGATTACTAGAGTACGAGAAAGGTCTATTAGCATTTTTATCATTTTACAGAAAGGAGATTAACACAACATTTATTTGGGTGATGGGATCTCACAGAAGCCATCAGGTTCACAGAGTCTGTGTTACCGTTAAATCACAAAGTATAAAAGGGAAAGTAGCATGAAAAGGATTCAAGAATGTAAAATTTTTCAAAAAGTGTCAACAGTTGACATCAATTTCCTTGTGTTTATTTGGGGAAATGATGTGTTAAAGGAACTAAAACTGTATACTTCAATCTGACACGCCCATGTGATTCACCTGAAACCTTCAACAGTGTCTTTATATGTCAATACTTATACTCAACTTCAGGGAAAAGAAAGTGTTTTTCCATTTAAGGGTCTCAATTTTTCTTATGTCTTATTTTTTCATGAGGTCCATTTATTTCATTTGTGTAGTTATACTTACCAGTAATTAATATTTAATCATATTCATCATTCATCTAATAATTAAACTGTTTTTTTGTTCTGTTAATGTGCTTTTAAGACTGATATTTTTTAAAACCCCTGATTGGCTACTCAGTACTGTGCCTCATTCAAAAAACAGTTCTGGCTGAAACACTCCTTAAAACTTCAGTGTGAATGGGCGGGGCTTAACTACTATAGGTTAAATAGGTGGATATAAGTTAATGTGTCAGTTCTTGGGACATCGCAAAAACATTGAATTCAAAACAGACTATTTTTTGCAGCTTATTTTTCATATATAGGCTGAATTGATGGAGGAGTGAATGAAGCTCATTGAACATTTAATAGTGTTTACATAGTAAATTAAACTAATAAAACGAGAAAGAAAATCTGTTTTAATGGCATGAGGCTTAAATGAAATGTAGATAACGGTTTAGTATGTAACATTTTCTAATAACTTTCATTAATAAGCCATTAACTAATGATTAATAACTGAACAAATCATTAGTTCATGAGAATTTTAACATGAACAAATGTTTATAAGTGACGTTACTAATGATTGTATTCATTTTTGCAAATGTTAAATCATTAATAAATAATTAATTAACACACACACACACACACTAGTGAACACACTAGGCTGTGAGAAGCGGTGGGCAGCCTTTATCCACCGGCGCCCGGGGAGCAGTTAGGGGGTTAGGTGCCTTGCTCAAGGGCACTTCAGTCATGTCCTGTCTGGGGATCGAACCAGCGACCTTCTGGTCACAAGACCAGATCCTTACCACTAGGCCGTGGCTGCGCCCCTAAATGAAAGTTATTATAAAGTGTTACCAGTTTAGTATATATATATAAATTGCTGCTATATTGTAACAGCATGCAACATTAGAACTACAGTCTGCAATGCAATGCAAGTAAACACATTCAGTCACATGACACTGCTAATTAAATTGCATGACACTGCTAATAAAATTAACCTAATTTTATATTTCAACTTGTTGGCAAAAGAGTAAAAAAAAATGGGCATGACTATTAGATTACATAAACCTAGGTTACTTACAAACAGCCACATATCTATTGCAAGACAATACATTAAAATCAGTTTAATCACGTAATCGCAACAGCCCTAACAGATTGTGCTCTTTTGACCTGTACATATGTGTGTGCGCGCGCGCGCGTGTGTGTGTGTGTGTGTGTGTGTGTGCACGTAGGTGAGTGTGCGCACGAGCGTGTGAGCATACGAGTATGTGTGTGGGATGGTTCTGCACTATGCTTCACTGCTGCTAAAGTAAAGCTCTGTTCATGGCTTTTCAGCACTTCTTTAAGTTGCCACAACTGTGTAATTTATGAGTGCTGAAGGCCGCAGTGTTGAGACATGACACAGAGCCCTACCGCTCAGAAATGAAAGAGAATGACTAAGTCATATAAGATGAAACACACAAAAGCAGGGCGATTAGCAAGTACCGGAACACGTTAAAGATACCAGTGGGAGAACACACACGAATAAACACATCCTGTCACTGTACAGGGTCTTTGCATACAATATAACTGGCTGAACATGAAATAAAAAATGATGGATTGCTATGCTGATCGAGTAAGAAGCGTGCATTCAGGAGAGATTATCCAATCAGTTTACTTTACAAATATAAACTCATTAATACAGTATGAACTTCCTCAAGTTAACTGTAATTGCTCCATTGTAATGCATAGGAACTCAGGATTCTGTAGTGGTGAGAGAACCCACTTACCAACCAAACTGCTCAGTGAGTTAGAACCTGAAAATGTTAGCAAGACAAACACTGGTGCTACCCAACTCTCCATGTAGAGCAATTTACAGTTTATGTAAAATGACTTATTTACAAATACAAGTATCTAAAGAGGTTCTTTGGACTGATAGCACTTTGGTTCAATGGATGGTTCTAGACGTAAATAAAGATGTGTGAGTGACAATAACCTTTATGAAGATAATGGAAAGGCCACATCCAAGCCAAGAGTCATTTAGGAACATTTTTACACTCACTGGCCAGTTTGTTAGGTCTACATACTCTGTGTATACACTCACTGTCTGTTTTATCAGCTCCACTGACCAGTGGATTAAAATTACAGACTGTAGCCCATCTGTTCCTCTTTATACTTTGCTCCTTTCACTCTGTTCTTCAATGATCAGAACCCCCAAAGATCCACCTTTATTGGAATGGTGGATCATTCTCATCACCGCAGTGACAGTAGTCTCGTTTCCATTGACCATGAAATATCGCAAATTAGAATTGCGAATAAAAATTAGCTTAATGGAAACAACAATTTCGAAAAAACACGTTTTTGGATAAAAGTCTTTTGCGCTGAGATGAGGTGGTTTGTCAGTCGTATCGAAATTGGTTTATATCGCAAAAGTGTAATGGAAACACTCGAACTGACTTTTTTCCGCATTAAGGGAGTCACGTGATCAACAACCGGACGTTTCTATTGGTGAAAAAGACGACGAAGAAGAAGACAACAACAGAAAGTAAGAGGATGAAGATGACGCGGCATATTTGGAATAACGAGGAGAATCCTTGGACAATGTGCAGCTGCTCCACTAGAGATCTCACAGCATCACAAAGTTCATTAAAGTTGAGTGTGTCATTCTAAAATGTTGAATCCACAGCTCTTCTGTAAAACCATCGACTACAGTTTCCCAAAAACGCCGCATACGTAGCCGCTCCCAAGTATAAGGAGCTTGTCGCTCCAAAGCCTCAATAAGTCGCCGACATCTCCTTTGATGGCTGATGATGAGCACTAGTGCCGTGGTAGCAGTATGTATAACGCTGAAGTATGTTTACATCCACTGCCGCCATGTTTGTAATGACTTATCGTGAGAACAAACATATTCACACGTGATTTTATAAAAGTATTTCACATTTAATGGAAACACCGCAATTGTGAAACTTGTTTTGTCGAATTGTTTTTTCTACAAAACAGAATATCGATAAAGTTTTGCACAAAACTGCAATAGAAACGCGACTACTGATGTGGTGGTGGTGTGTTAGTGTGTGTTGCGCTTGTCTGAGTAGATCAGAATGCAGAGCTGCCAGAGATTTTAAACGTCTCAGTGTCACTGCTGGAGTGAAATTAGTGCACCAAGCAAAACTATTCTGCCCTGTGACCACAAGTGAAGGACTGGATGACCAACACAAACGGTACAACATCAGATGAGCTACTGTGTCTGACTTTACATCTACAAGGTGGCCCAACAAGGAAGGTGGACAGTGAGCTAACAGTGTTTAAAATCAGCTCGGCTGTCTGATCCACTCATACCAATGCAACACACACTAACACATCAGTGCTGAGAATGATCCACCAACCAAACGATACCTGCTCTGTGGGGGTCCAGATCATTGAAGAACAGGTGAAAGGAGGTTAACAATGTATACAGAGAAACAGATGGACTACGGTAATATGTATACAGTGATAAAATAGACAGTGAGTGCAGATACAATGTATGTAATGTAGTACTCAAATTAAAATGTTTATTCCAATTGGCTTTCATGTTTGTTTTTGAACAAATCACTCTTAAGGTTCTTCAGTAAAAAGATTATTTAGTAAAATAACATCAGAAAAACCTGTTTTGTTTCTATATATTTCCAAAAAGGTTCTACAGCCCAGTCTCCAGCACTCACAATTTCACCTTCTCATAGCTCGATATAAACTAAAAACCCTTAAAAAAATAATATTTTAGGAGTGCAGGATTCGTATGTCAAAATTTCAAGCCATGAACAGTTTAGGAACCTTTGTGTTTAAAATGGCAGTGCCTGGTATAATGTTTTCAAAGGTGGATGAATCATACCTACAAGACTTTTCTAACATTACCATCATATATTCCACTCATTCTTAAGGATTAGTACTTTGTTCAAGGGTACAATTACAGCACTATACAGTGAATGGTGGGGATACAAGACCCTCCAGGTCTCTGCAAAGGATCTGAACCTGCAGAATGATGGCTTGGAAGCATTTCATTAGTGCAGTATATTATTGCATATATAAATATGGACGCATTAAGATAATTGCTGACTGCTGAGAAACATGACTAAACGGGATAAACCTTTCACTAAAGGGTTTAATGCTACAGAGTTTTCTTTCTTCTATTAAACTTAGTAAGAAATATTCCTGCATATTAGTAAGAACCTGGCAACATAATATATCTCACAAAACAATCATTACAATATTGTGATATACTGCAATACTGTAAGCAAGGTGACATTGTAATTCTTTTAAAATCTAATTTTAGGAAAACTCAGTAGTGCATTACTTGTTTACATTGAAGTGGAAGAGTCTAATGGCTGAAGAACTGAACACTGGCTTCTAGTGATAAGTTTAAACACCCAAAAAACCACTGTCATTCATCAATTTTTGGATGTTAACTATTATTAAAAAATCAATCATATATTTGGGGAACAGATATAATACCATAAAATCACAGAATCTGAATGCATAGAGTACCAAACGTATCATAATGAATTGTGTCTACTGAGGTAAACCTTTGTGTTTTTCCCAGACGAGCGGATGATCTGGCTCATGTTGAGTAATTCCCAACTTGCCACAGCATCAAGTGAAAACAGACTTTACTATGTGCGTCGGCTGAGTAGGCTGGCACTGGCAGATGTAAACAAAGACTTAGAACTTCCCGAATTTCAAAACCAAAATACTCCCTATGATTTAGCAATACGTCTTATGGTGATTTGTGCATATATGAAACAATCGCTTCCCGACACAAATGTCTATAAGCAGTGTATAAAGCTAAGCTTTATTATGCAAATCCAGTTGTATGTGTGAATAGTAAGTAACGGAGTCAGTTTTAATAGGGAAAGTGGTTTCCTCATGCAAATTTTAAAACAGAGCTAGAGCAAGCCTTTGAATAGTTGAATAGCACAAATTAATCAAATGACAGCCCCAGCATGGTAGTACACTAGCAATGGCAGAAGACCAGCGTCTGATAATGTAGGACATATTTCAAGGAGTCAAAAAAGGTTCAGTGGTATGGAAATGTTTAGGTGCAAGTCATTTAAAAGTATTTCCAATAGTCATTTAAAGTGAGAGCTCTGCTTCTATGAGGTTTGGTCTCAGAGGAGGAATTACAGAAACAAACAAAAAATCAAAGGTAATAAAGAAAAGGCTTCATTTTTTTATCCCGACTCTCCAAAACTCTCCACTCTGTCCGCAAGTCTCGTTTACCAGGTTTCAGAAAGAACAGCACAGATAAGAGCTATTGGAGGATGTGACAGCCACACAATGTCCCCTCAGTTGGCCTCATTGACCGGTCCATGGCACCAACCAGGTATGAGTGCAATGTTTAACCAGCCATCCATCTTCTACCTGCTGCTGGCAAACAGGCACTTTTGTCTAAGCCGCACTGTTGTTAGGGCCTGCTCTAACTCAATAGATCAACCCCGTTTATTTCCCCATTGGCCGAGGCTCAGAATATATGCCTTCCTTTAATCCACTTTTTATTTCTCTGACAGGAACATTCAGTGTGTTAATGCATCTGAGTGTTTTGGGTGGGTGTTGCTTCAGAGAAGAGGCGGTCTGCTGCCAGGTTTAACTGGTGATTTGCAGTGAAATCATCTTCCAGCTCCTTATCAGCAAAAGCCAGGGTTAATCAACAAACAGTGTCTAAATTCAGTACCATATCTGGACCTTCGGTTAAGTTGTAATTCATTGCTAACAGGACAAAACATTGTGTTTCCATTTCTGTTGATTTTATTATTCATAAATGTTTTATATAAAAACATGATTTAAAAAAATTGTAATAAAAACAATATGTTAAGATCTAAATTGGGAATGGATATTACTCGAGAGTAAATCTTCTCAAGAACAAAGGCTCCAAACAGCTTATTGTCTTGAACTTAAAACAGCCTTTATGTGAAGGCCTTTAACACTTTTAAAATGCTCAGAGCATTCATATATCTTTAGTTAAAATATGGTTATTTAAAGACAAATCCACTGACAGGGAACTAAACAAGTCTTTTTTACAGTATCTCTTATTTTTAAAAAGCTGGAGAAATTCGTTAACACACCACCAAATCTAAAGGTGCCCTAAATATTCAGTATCCAATAACTTAAAAATACATTTTAGGTGACGCAATAAAGCTTCTCATATAAAGAAGTTACTCCAGCCAATGTAATAATCTAGAAGCTCCTGCAGGAACATCAAAATACATCAGTGGGATCCATCAAGCACCACGTTTTCAGTTCTGTGTTCCTCAAGGAAAACATTTAAATGTCCTCAGAGAACCACTCTTGCAAAAAAGATTCTTGAAGGTCGCCTATTAAAGCAACGTGAGAAACAATGAGTCAAGTAGAATTTTTTTAATGTACAAATAAAAGCATGAAATTGTGCTACTAAAATGTTAAAAACTCTCACTGATGGTTTTTCTTCTTAGCTCATTGATGACTGACTCTGGGTAAACTAAAATTTCACCTGAAAGCTGAAAAACTCCTCAGGATCCACCTTGTACTGGCATTTGTGTGTGTGCAGACGAACTGTGTGCACATGTATGAATGAGGGGGAGTTCTGTTTTGAAAAACCAGTGGCAAGTTTGGGCAGGGTGTGGTGAGCGGAGTCCCAGAACCTTTTCACTACAAGACTGGGACTCTGCAGACTTAATACCCCTTTTAGATAAACATGGCCTCGTTTTCTGTTTTTCTCCCACAGCATAAGCACAAGTGTGTATATGTGTGTCTCAGATGGCACTTTCGCAAACAGTAATGAACTCTTGCACCCCCCTCCCTTATACTTTGTAAAACGTGGAGGAAAAGGGCTGGATTAAGACCAACATTTAATTAACTATAGAGCAGTACAACAAGAAAAGATCAGGAATGCCTTATTTGAGGTTCCATTACATACATACATACATACATACATACATACATACACACACACGACTATTTAGTGGCATGCAAAAGTGTGGGCACCCCTGTTAAAATGCCAGGTTTTTGTGATTTAAAAAAATCATCATTTCAGAATGTTTTTACCTTTAATGTCACCAACAGTGGTGTGAAAAAGTGTTTGCCCCCTTCCTGATTTCCTGTTTTTTTGCATGTTTGTCACACTTAAATGTTTCAGAACATCAAACCAATTTAAATATTAGTCAATGACAACACAAGTAAACACAAAATGCTATTTTTAAATGAAGGTGTTTTTTATTATTAAGGGAGAAAAAAATCCAAACCTACATGGCCCTGTGTAAAAAAGTGATTGCCCCCCCCCCCTTGTTAAAACATACCTTAACTGTGGTTTCTCACACCTGAGTACATTGTCTCTAGCCACACCCAGGCCTGATTATTGCCACACCTGTTCTCAATTAAGACATCACTTAAATAGGACCTGCCTGACAAAGTGAAGTCTACCAAAAGATCCTTGAAAGCTGCACATCATCCCGAGATCCAAAGAAATTCAGGAACAATTGAGAAAGAAGGTAATTGAGATCTATCAGTCTGGAAAGGGTTATAAAGCCATTTTCAAAGCTTTAGGAAACCAGCGAACCACAGTGAGAGCCATTGTCCACAAATGGCGAAGACATGGAACAGTGAACCTTCCCAGGAGTGGCTGGCTGCCCAAAATTACCGCAAGAGCGCAGTGATGACTCATCCAAGAGGTCACAAAAAACCCCACAACAACATCCAAAGAACTGCAGGCCTCACTTGCCTCAGTTAAGGTCAGTGTTAATGCCTCCACCATCAGTAAGAGACTGGGCAAAAATGGCCTTCACGGTAAAGTTCCTAGACGAAAACCAATGCTGAGCAAAAAGAACATTAAAACTCGTCTCAATTTTTCCAGAACACATCTTGATGATGCCCAAGACTTTTGGGAAAACATTCTGTGGACCGATGAGACAAAAGTTGAACTCTTTGGAAGGTGTGTGTCCCATTACATCTGGGGTAAAAGAAACACTGCATTTCAGAAAAAGAATATTATACCAACAGTAAAGTATGGTGGTGGTAGTGTGATGGTCTGGGGCTGTTTTGCTGCGTCAGGACCTGGAAGACTTGCTGTTATAAATGGAACTATGAATTCTGCTGTCTACCAAAAGATCCAAAAGGAGAATGTCCGACCATCTGTTTGTGACCTCAAGCTGAAATGAACTTGGGTTCTGCAGCAGGACAATTATCCAAAACACACCAGCAAGTCCACCTCTAAATGGCTGAAGATAATCAAAATGAAGACTTTGGATTGGCCTAGTTAAAGTCCTGACCTGAATCCTATTGAGATGCTGTGGCATGACCTTAAAAAGGCCGTTCATGCTCGAAAAACCCTCCAATGTGGCTGAATTACAACAATTCTGCAAAGATGAGTGGGCCAAAATTCCTCCACAACGCTGTAAAAGACTCATTGCAAGTTATTGCAAACGCTTGGTTGCAGTTGTTGCTGCTAAGGGTGGCCCGACCAGCTATTAGGTTTAGGGGGCAATCACTTTTTCACAGAGGGCCATGAAGGTTTGGATTTTTTTCTCCCTTAATAATAAACACCTTCATTTAAAAATAGCATTTTGTGTTTACTTGTGTTGTCTTTGACTAATATTTAAATTGTTTTGATGTTCCAAAACATTTAAATGTGACAAACATGCAAAAAAAACAAAAACAAAAAAATCTGGAAGGGGGCAAACACTTTTTAACACCACTGTATAATAAAAATTCAATTAAAAAATAAACTGAAATCTTTTAGGGAGGAAAAATATAACTAAAATAATTTGGTTGCATAAATATGGACACTCTTATACTAGTAATTTGTTGAAGTGCCCTTCTAATTTATGACAGCATTCAGATGTTTTGAGTAGGAGTCTATCAGCATGGCACATTTTGACTTGGCAATCTTTGCCCACTCTTCCTTGCAAAAGCTCTTTTTTTGTGAGGGCATCTCCTGTGTACATCCCTCTTCAGGTCAGATTTTCAACTGGATTCAGGTCTGAGCTCTGGCTGGGCCATTCTAAAACTTTGATCTTCATCTAGTGAAGTCACTCTTTTGTCAATGTGGAGGTATGCTTTATGTCATTGTTGTGCTGAAAGGTGAAATTACTCTTCATCTTTAGCTTTTTAGCAGAGGTTTGAACGTCCATCCATCCATCCATCCATTATCAACCGCTTATCCGGGGCCGGGTCGCGGAGGTAGCAGTCTGAGCAGGGAAACCCAAACCTCCCTCTCCCC
>BRDA01078635.1:0-15058 GCA_036984385.1 Crenuchus spilurus
TTTTCAAAATAACTACTGTATACATTCACTGATCAAGACACTCATGATGTCACAGCTCCACAAGTCCCAAGTGATCACGACTTTGCTCAAACTATGTTATGCTAATCTTGGTCTTGTGGCAAAAAATGTACAAAATATGTCCTCCTGTAATTAATATCGTTACAATAAAGGCCTAATACATCTTTTTGTGTAAGCATTACCCTAACCAATCACAAGGCTGATATCGCCCCACTCACACAGCTTTAACAAAATGACTTTCCCTGCAATTTAAGTTGGCATAACTAATTCAACATAAGCCAAGGCTAGCAATCAAGATCATCTGGCCCTCTCTGTGCATTGCTTATTCGTTCACTTGTTCCTTTGCTAGTTCACTCATTAGTTCTTCTGTCTGGTTCATTCATCCATTTGCTTATCTGTTCATCCATGGCTTCATAAAGTGAAGAAGCTTACCTTCTTTAAAGGATTGATACCAAAAGATGGAAAATGATTTTAGCTCTACATGAGAGGTGCAGCAGGCTGGGAGATGATGTTGAGAGATGCCAATCAAGCCCACACAGTTCTCAGGTGTGACTTTTGTTTTTGTAATGTTTTATTCATATTTCTGTCATATTTAACATTCAAACTTTGCTGGATGTTTAAAAATGAACAGATGGAGTTGTTAAGATCTAAAGGAACTGATGTGCTTGGGCTTAGAGTTTACATTCAGTTTTCTCCAGGCATTGAATGACTCACCCATAAGGGCATCCCTTAAACTGAAGTTTACTATCATATAAACTTAATATTGTACTATGACACTCTGTGGGTGTTTTTCCAATGCACATCCAAAAACTGACCCAAATAATTTAGTACAGCCATACTGTCCAGCCTAGAAAATGTCTGTAATCATGTGTAGAATTGAACGTAGCTTATATTTTCTTTCCATGAAGTGTGAAATTGAGTAAAATCTATCGCTCTTTTGAGCTTATCCCAGATGCTAATAATGTTAGCATTAGCCTCCTAGCTAATGTCAACTATTTACAAAGTGATATTGTAAAAATTAGCAACCTGTACATCAACATACTACATTCTACTAAATTTAGTGGTCATTTGATGGTGTTTGGTGACTTTTTCTTCACATTGAAAAGTAATTACTTTGCTAAATCATCACTGAGTTTAGTTAGAAGTGAATTTTGGTAGCATTTGGTTATAATTTAGCATATGACAGCAAGGTGTACTTAACTGAGGATGGGTGTACAGAAAGGAAAAGGTTTACAATTCTATAGATTTTTTTTAGAAATAAAACAAATAAGACCACCATTAATTCCTGTTTGGAGTCCGAGGGTGTTTCAGACACTCTGATGTAGTCTGACATGGCTTGACTTTTTTACAAATTACACACATCTAAAATGATTTTTTTCCAAACTGTTACACAGGCTTTTGTTCAGCACAAGCTCAGCAACAACAGAGTCAAAACAGTAAGAGTGTCATAAATCTATATTTTAATTAAATCTGTTCTAAACTTAGACTTTCCCAAAACCTGTTTTCAGATGTGCTGATATGAAAAAAACACTCTAAACTTTTCTAGTCAAGACTTTTGAGCTCAGAACTGAATAAACAGAGGTGTTGGCTACTTTTGTTCAGGTTCACATTCCACTCATTTTGCGGCCAGTAATCCACAAATGGAATCTCCGGAATTAGCATGTCATTATCATATGAATATGATTGCATAATTTGGTTGGAAAAAATGTGCATCTGTCTGACTAATTCTGAACAACGTGTCTCTGCTTATTTAAGCTCCTCTCACAAATATCTGAAAATATATTTTGTTTCAAGCTATAGACCTTTGAAAAGTAGACCCTGTAAGGTTTCAGTGGGTGTTTCATTTGGGTGTTTCATTTTGAGTTATATAAATGATTTTTGCAGAATTTTGTTAATATGCCGCCGGTGGTAGATCCGACTCCAGAGTGTTGAGCATCTAACAACACTCAATGCTAAGTAAATCCCTAACTAAATGTACAAAATGTTTTAAAAGGGCTGATGTTGGCTTGTCATGGATGGAGAATCAAACCCTAGTCTGCTGGTTGTAGCACACTGGAGAAAAAGTGAAATGTGATGAGTCTCCTTTTTTAAAAACATGGGTAAATCAGGCTTGGCCTTAATAAAGTCGCTGTGTGATTAGATGGGCAAGCACAGCACTGGCCTAAAGGCGGAGCAGCAGCCGACTGCACTGTGCTCTTAGCTGCGTTCTGGATTTAAAGCCCAGTCTTGTCCATTCCTATCTATTCAGCCATTAATGCCTGAGTAAAGACCATGGGGAAATGGCGTAAACTCTCTGGGCTACGCTGCTGCGCTGAACCTTCCATTGTCCTTTTGATCCCGTTATCTGCCAGTTACCCCCGAGGCCTTGGTGTAACCTCAGCACACACAGACACACATACACACAAATACACACTCCATACAAAGCATGGCGGAGTGTGGTGTCCCGCAGGCAAATCTTCCTAATAGAAATTAGTCCGTTGGGTTTTCTTCTCTTTTGCTCCACATATTACTGCCACTTGTAAGGTTTCTGAGCCGATTACTGCGCCGCAAGCCACCAGCGCTGCACTTTTGTAGTTTAGCATGCCCGCTCCATGCTTATGTGACACAATTTGGGCACATTTTTCTGCCCTCAAAACCGTCGTTTTTATAACAGGTGTAAAACTCTCACATCACAGTGATTCAGTAAAATAATTTATTACATGCAGATATTGAGAGCATCATACACCTTATTCAGATTCAGTTAAATGCACATTGGTGTCCTGGGGTTACTTTTTCTTTTACAGGAGCTCCTCTTTGATTTTATTTACATCTAGATGTGCTACGTCTGCTTTTTCCTCTCAAACATTACAGCTGCTGTGTTTTAATTCATTCAGAGCTTGTCTGATCACTTTAGGCAAATCGTAACACAAATCTCCACAATTTTGGCATCTGGTGTTGGAAAATGAAGATTTTTGGCCACTGCTTAGCCATATGTAGTCAAACAGAACCTCCAAAAACCAAAACAATATGTTTTTGAGTAGTCATTAGGTCTGGATGGAAGATCTTTCACTGTACGCTAACTCAGAGAACATTATATGGAGGAAAAGTAAGAAAGACAAGATACCAGCTTATTACACAATAATAATCACAGCAAATGAACAGTAATCATTACATAATTCAGACATTCAATATGTAAAACCAAAAACTCAGTTCTGTAGTTAACCACAGAAACCTTAAAGCATCAACTTTTCACATATATACAGTGTGCATCAAGATTTATTTTAGATATGTGCGAGAGGAGCTTAAATAAGCAGAGACATGTCTGTGAGAGCCACTCAGACAGCTGCACATGTTTTCCCGCCAAAAGCCGCGCTCTGTCATTCATATGATAATGACATGGTAATTCCGGACATTCCATTGGTGGGTTCCAGCGGCCTGGAATCTTTTAGCATGTTAATTCAACAAAGACTTCTCACCTGAGGTGAACCTGAACAAAAGACTGATCGCCTCTCACCTCATAAATGAAGAAATGGTTCTTCAAGGGTTCTTCAGTAAAGAAAATGGTAATATACAGTAGAACCATTAACATTCAAAGAAGCCTTAGTGTTGATGAAGGGTTCTTTCCATGGTGAAAGGGTTCTTCAGATTGATGAGGAAATTGTCATAAATGGTTCTGTACAGAACCGTTTTGAAAATGGTTCTATATAGCCCCCAAAAAGGGTTCTGCTGTAGTTATGACGTCAAGCTTTTAATAATAGAGGAATCCTTTTTGGAGCTATAAAGAACCATTTTCAAAAGGTTTCTACGTAGAACCGTCTACAGCACTTTTCCTCATCAATCTGAAGAACCCTCTTCATGGTTCTATATAGAACAATTTTCTTTAGTAAAGAACCCTTGAAAAACCATTTTTGTAAGAGTGAGATATAGTGACTCAAATGTGCTCGACCAAAAAGTTGAGCTGAATATTAAAGTGTCACTTTGTAATGCTATACCTATGTTTCAGTACCAGTAGGAACCAGTAAGTATTTTCGATGTACTGACTCAAACTGTGGAATTACACTGTAAATTACAAGTTATGCTCAAAACCTGGGCTGATTTATAAAGTTACCTTTTTTCCCCAATGGTAAGGCACGATATACACAAATAAACCATGAAAATAAATCTAATTTACTAAAATTTACTAAAACAATATTTACTAATATACTGTCAACTAGGGATGAGCAAGTACACCACTATCTGTATCTGTATCTGTTCAGCCATCTAAATTATCTGTATCCATATCTGTACTTGGAGTAGGCGGGGCCTAAACCAGAATTGGGCGTGGTTTAACCAGAAGTGGGTGTAGCTTAAATCTTTACATTATTTTAAGTCTGAAATTGATATGGATTGATCAGATGTTGCTATATGTATGACTAACTGTGTGAAAGGGAGTGAGTTCACAGATCATAAAGACAGTCAGTTACCCAATGAGGATTTTCCTTCAGTACGAGCATGGATATTGACGAGTTTTACTCGTATCGTGATCATACTTGTCACAAATGCTTTATCCGCTCAACCCTACTGTCAGCCCTACATGTGCCACCAAAACCCTTCCAACCCACTTTACAAGACCTCTGAAGATGTTCTGTGGTATCTAACATCAAGATTTTAGCAAATCCTTTAAGCCAGGGTTGCCTAATCCTGGTCCTGAAGATCTACCACCCTGGAAAATTTAACTCCAACCTGAATCTAACACCTGATCCACGTATAACACTTTCAGTTTACACTCAGATGTGTTGGATCTGAACTCTCCAGGCTGTTAGATCTCCAGGACCAGTATCGGGCTCTCCTAGTTTAAGCATATGAATTGTATTTGAGACACCACCTATAGCAAATGATACACTTTCTCCTGAAGAACAAATGGAAGAAAGCTGTGTAAACAAACACACACAGCGGCAGCGACCATCTAATGCAAATGCAATCAAGGCTCAAGGTTATTGTACTTATTAAATATATCAAGTTAACCGCTGATGTCATTGATCAAAAAGCCAATTCCAGTCCTATTATTCTGATAGGGGTGAGGAAAGATTACACAATGACTTTGAGAGGCGGGCCTGCTTGGTAAACATATCTGAGATCCATTGAGGTGTGTTGGGGGGGATTATCACGAGTCCAATAATTTGCAGGGATTGTTTTAAAAGCCGGCAGTGTGAGCGACCTTGTCTGAGGCTGGACTTGAAAGGCAATGGAGAACGTGACATGAGAAAGAGCCATTAGCGGCACCTCGACTTTGATTATACCTGAGCAAGCTGTAACCCCTCAATACCTCACTGCACACTCTTAAAGACCCATTTATTCCTATCAATACCTGCTGCTCTCTGATCAAGTCCAGATGCAGGCCGGCCCTAATGGCCCTCTGGATACTTCTACCACCACTTAATCACACCATCTCCACTCCATTACAGAGATGCAATATCAGGCCCTCGTCCTCATCAATAATAATGAGAGAATTTGACAAAGTTCTCCTTTCAGCTCTGTGCCCTAGAGGACTGGTGACCTCTAGTTGGGCGATTGACCATTTTTATACTTCTGGAGCATAATAAAAGAGGAACGGTTAACTGAGATTTGTCTTGGTGGTATAGTCATTGTACATATTGGCTATCTACAGTATCTGTAGCACAATACAGGTGCACTTTAGCACTTGTGTTGGATCGTTCTCGGAACTGCAGTGACAGGATGTGGTGGTGGTGTGTTGCACTGGTATGGGAATCAGACACAGATGCTGGAAATATTTTAGCTCACTAACAAACCTACCACCTTGTAAATAGATATAAGGTAGATATAAAGCTTAGCACAGTCCTCTAGTCCAGTAACGGTGCTAGTCATGGGGGTGCCCTAAGCACAAATGGTTTGTGTGCCCCCATCCTGCCTCCTTCCATGCCTGAAGTCTCTGCTGTGCCCCCCTTGGGAGATCAAAGTCCATAGTGGGCAAGACGAAGATATGTGCAGCGAAGATTTCAATGGTACCCATCAATGTTTGGAGCCTCACGTGCTGTACGTGATTCGTGTGGGTGAAGAATCGGCCCTGCTCTAGTCCTTAATTGGTGAATGCTGTTGGTGGCACTGAGGTGCTTAAAAACATCCAGTCAACATGCGTTAACACACCACCACCACATCAGTGTCACTGCTATGCTGAGAATGATCCACCACCCATATAATACCTGCTCTGTTAGGGTCCTCATCATTGAATAAACAGCATGACAGGAGGCTAAAAAAGTATACAGAAGCAGATGGACTACACTCCGCAGAATGTAATTACATGAATATAACTCTATTTTTATTCTACACAGACATGTTGCACAGCTGAGTCCCACTAATCAATAAAGAGCCAAACACATTCACTTCTCATTAACCTGCAGCTGTATTGTTAAGAATATGTACTGCACTTATAAAAGCTCTTGTTAAACCTACTTTTGTAGACTTGATAGACTTGATAGACTGCAAACGTCTCACTGACTCTGGAGAGATACTTCACTTGCTTGGTGACTGGAATTGTATTACATTACACGGTACGTGAATGAATTCTACATCTCTACAGAGATATGTCTATGGAGGGGAAATCAGCTCCAGCAGTGCTCTTGGCAGTAGGCACCAGGGCTTTCTGCCCACATTACTGCACCTTGCTGTTTTGCTTCTTAAATTAAGATGTTGGTGTTATTAAACCATGCAATATCTCAACGCCTAGCAATCAAACAGTGAACCCTCTGAGCCTCTGCCATGAAATAAATATGAATGAACTTCCAAGTAAAGCATCAGATATTTCTTTTCTATTTCTGACTTAAAACGAGCACATCTTGCAACCTCATTTCTATACATTGACTCATTTTTTACAGGATGTTGGATGATTACCACGGCACCTCATCCCCAACTCATCCCAAAAGTACTGGATGGAGCAGAGAACACAGCTCCACTGCCCACCTGGCATTAGACATGATGCCAATAGGTTCATGTTTATCTGCTCCAGAGAGTCCTATTCTATTGTCAGTACTTCTCTACAGGGACTAGACAAGCATTGCACATCTGTGTCAACTTAAAATAGCCGAATGCTTACATTAGAAGGGTGTTCCCAAACATTTGGACATGGGGCATTGCTGATTATGTTCAATCATATGAGACTTTAGAAGTCAGACCTGGGGTCTCTGCTAAGTAAGTAACATTAAACGTTATCAGTCACTGATGTCGTGAAAGTGAATAAAATGGTCAAATAAAGTGGGAAAAAGTGGTCAAAATGGCTAATGTGTTTATACATGGGTGCTTGTTAGCTAGCATGCTTTATGTTTACCCAAGATAAGGGATTACCTCATGTTGTGCAACTTTCCACCATTGGGGGCAGGCTCTTTTTCTCTGGTTTGATAATGTCATCAGCTAACATTGCTTACAGCTGTGACTGACTTATTCCGGTAAAGCTGATAGTCTGGCCTTCCCTCTGTTTTCTTTTCTGAGGCCAGAAACTTTCCCTCACTTTTGTAGTTTTGTGTGTTCTCCTGTAAGGAGTCTACCTGTAAACTCATATCTCCTGGCTTGAGTTCTGTCCCCCTAGGAGATATCTGGTATTGTTGCTCCTCACTCCTCACTGTGTTTTATGTCAGTGATGGTATAGTCTCCCAGAACTAAGCTTTTAACCACAGGTTGAGATCTGTATTTCAAACTACAATTTATTGACAGAGTCAGTTGTTGGAATTACGATTTTGGGAAACACCCATGTCACTTAATGATGGATTGTACTATGCAAGTTACCAATGTAGTTACCAACACTTAAATCACAAATACATTGTTTCAATTATGCAACTATGCTTTTGGGGAATGCACCTCTGGATACCTAGCTCTTTGTATTATTGAATTGTTTATTTCTATCCGGTTTAAAAAATATATTTATACCAGTATTACCTGTGTTGCTGTTTACAGTAAATAAAGGTCAAAGAAAATGTTACATAATGTTCATCATAACAATATTCACAGTTTCTAAGCCTGTAGATGGAAATTACAGTTGACAGTTCAGTATGAGGCAATAAGTTGAAAAGATTATTGAAGCTCAAAAAAATCTCTCATTACTTTTTGAGTAATTTTAGTTAAATATGAGTTTATTACAAATAATGAGTCATTAAAAAACAGGCAGTGAGAGGCAGAGAAAGAAATTGAAAGAACATGACAGGCTTAAGAAGCAGATTTGATGGAGTTAGACTAAATGAAAATTTGATTGAAAAGATATTAGTGCTGTCAAATGTCACCATGACCAGGAAATTCTCCTAATTTATTAAACATTTAAACACAAATGAAAAAACACACTGTTTATGACTGCAAAACATGAGGCTGTACCAATTTAGAAATATCAATCTGTGTATTTTGAATACCATGGAGGGTCTGATGGGATGCTTTTCAATTTTTATCTGGTAGATATAAAGTGGCAAGGCTGGTCAAAATGTGTTCTTGTGCATGGCGGGGGGACTGTTATGGTCATGGCAAAAATGTTGATGATCATTATTCTGTTGTACAAGCCTTCCTAATTTCATCCTCAGCTTTGTACAGATGGTATAATTTGTTTCTAGACTTTATACAGCTCTACCAGTGAAATATGTATTATACCAACGATCCACCCCCATGCTTAACAGTTGATTATGTGTGTTTTTAATGATATTCCACATCATTTTTCTACAAACATACCTCTGCTTATTGTGGCTAAAACATTCTAAGTCTAAGTTAATCAGTTCACAGGATTTGTTTCCAAAATGCATCACACTTGTTTAGATGTTCATTTGCAAACATCTAATACAGAATTTTGTGGTGAAGATGCAGGGAAGACCATCCCAGAGTCTGCTAAAATCTTCTTATAAACTTCTCCTGTTTTGTGGATGTCAATTATTTTAATTTTCAGAATGCTTTGAGGAGCTCATGCCTGCTGATTGTTGGCACAAGGCTTCAGGACTCAGAAGTTGAATTTGCATCTTTTCTAATGGTGACTATGAACATGCCATATGTGTAAAAAACTAATTAAGGTCTGATATCTGTTTTATTTTGAACGGTACATCTTTTGAGTATCAGTTCATCTTCTACTTCAACTATTTACAGTAACAAATGTTACAAACTAACATTAAATCAAACTAAATTTGTATATAAAAAAAGAAAGATCTATTCTGTCAACTTGTTAGCTGTTTGAAATACGTTTTCTGTCAGCTATTACTTTAACAGTTCATAAATACACATTTTGGGGGCATTATAAGAAATTCTGCTCAGATGCCCCTAATACAGGCTTAGCGCCCCTATCCACAAATCTCTAGTCATGCCTTTGAGCATCCCAAAGTATGATTATTTATACTTTGTGAGAAAGTCTAAAATTCATTTATTTGTCCAACTCTCAATACCTAAATCCTTAATTTGAATAAGCAGATAATTCATCATAAGACATAAAAGAACTTATACAACCTGTGAAAGTGCTGAGCACTTTAAGAGAAAAGGATTAGGAAGCAGCTTAAAAAACTCTAAAGGTTTTTTTTCATGTACTGTGTACTGTTATGTTCATCATTAAATGCTCACACAATGAACAGCGAATAAAAGGAAGTAGATGACTGCATTTACCTGCAGTACATACCTTTATGTAGGGCCAAAAATGAATGGGATTCTAAAGATGGAAAGAGGGATGTGGGAAAAAAGACAGATGTGTGCAGGTCAGAACAACATTGAATTTGTGCTTGGAGGTCTGCCCTGAGATAGTGTGTGTGAAACAGTGTCCATCAGTCAAGCAGAAGTACAGTACATAGATGGGTGTGTAGTTTTCCACTCCATTCATTCTTAATGGAAAAAAATTCGGAAGTTTTTTCTGAAAACCGATCAAAAAGCTGTTTATAAGTTGACCATTCCTGGTCAGACCAAGCAGTGTGCAGTCAGTCATAACCTGATGTTTAGGGATCTGGTCTTGTGACTGAAAGGTTGCCGATTCAATCCCCAGGCATGTCATGACGGAAGTGCCCTTGAGCAAGTCACCTAACCCCCAACTGCTCCCTGGATGCCATGAATAGGGCTGCCCACTGTGTAGTGTGTGTATGTTTCACTGCATGGGTGGGTAAAATGTAGAGGTCATTTTTTAATAAGGGATTAGATTTAGATTTAATTAACAAGTTGCAGAAGTTTGGACAAGCAAAGAAATGGTCTTCTCTGTGGTACTTTCTTTGATGTGAAAGCTGGACAATAAAAAGCAGGAAGAATATGGATGTTTTGAACTTTGCTGTTTTTGCTTTTGAGACAACCTTGGACAGATAAATGGATCCTGGTCCAAATCAAAGCTCATCTTTTATTAGAAGCCCAGATAACCTGATGCTCTTTTTTTTTGGACACTTTATTATAAGAACGAGTTCATTTGAGAACACTGTTAAGCTGGACCAGTTGAAGATAGAAGATGATGGATGGATACCATTAGAAGATACCCTTCAACACCTGAAGACTTAAACAGAACACTGTCCATGTGGTCACCACTAGTTAGAACGAACTTAGTGACACTTCATTCGAGTTATTCTCTACAGGGAGCAAGAAAAACTCTTTCCTGCACACTGAAGTGCACAGTTTCTGCTTTTTTAATGAATTTTCTATCCCAAAATGTCAAATTCAGTGAACACAGAGTAAGTGTGCAGACGTTTGTTCTCTGCAGAAGATGGTTTAACACATTTTCACTTGGAGAATCAATAAAACCTGTCCTTTAACCAGCGGTGCACTAACTATGCCCCCATCCTGCAGATGTTCTAATCACATTGTGTTAGCAAGGCATTTGGCCTTATTAACTGTCCTACTATGAGTCTGGCATTTTGGAGGTATTCAATACAAAATCAATACATGCATTTGTGTTATGAATCGGTTCTGCTGCTGAAGAGATACAGAATCCAGCTTGAGCTCGTCCAAATCAATTTACAACAATCTTGGGGCTAGTGATTGTTCCCGAGGGAAATTGCGATGGGGGCGGGTTGCTGGATGATTGATCTGCCAAACACAGTGCACTCTCCATACAAATACACCACATGTTCTGCACAGACTCATCTAACGGGTCAACCGTGCTCTTGTGAGTTCCTCTGCCATGTTGTCTTTTCTTTCTCTCCCTGTTTCATAAGATTTATGCCTGTTGTTGCACTGTTGGAACGAAACAGGAGGTTTTACACTCTGGGGCAGCGGTGCCGTCTCCTCCTCCTCCTCCACAAGACTGCCAGCTCAGCTTTGGGATTTGGCACCTTGGCCACCCATGGCCGGGGGGTTCTCTGATGTGCCGTCCAAGTCTCGAAGTCACATACAGAGGGACTGTAGCTGGAGGACAGACAGCTTGTTTGTGGGAACAGTTGCTCTGGGCAGCGTTTGTCATAGAGTGATAGCGCCAGATGATGACGTGAGGATCCTTCAGAGTCATGTTTCGCAGCCTTCAGTTGTTGGAGCATTACCAGTTGTTGTGACATTCTAGTTTGAGTGATGGAGTAAACTTTCTTCAACAGAGCAGTTTGTCCAGAAATGCTAAATCTAACATGAGATGTGCTGAATCTGGATGAGGATGCATACTGTGCACTCTTAGCTGAGCCAAGTAAGCGTCCTGGAATCGAGATCTTCATTTGTGAGACCAGCATTATAGCTGGCATTGTAACAACAAGATGTAGATATGCTGCTGTGAAGTCGATTCTTAGTGTTTCTCCAGATCCTGTCTTCTGTTTGGGTTTTCAGGCTTCATAGTGGCTCATTCATGAATGCATCCATCTCTGATTTGGTCCAGAATCAATTTATCTGTCCAGTGTTCTCTCAAAAGTCTTCAACACCAAAGTTCAAACATTCTTCCTATCCTGCTTTTCATTGCCCAGCTTTCACATCCAAAACTAACCTGTAATGGTGGAGCTGTAGCAGGAGAAGAGGACCCAGAGATGGTGTCCAAAAACAAGACTTTATTATAAGCTAAACACTGTGGCTGAAAACAAAACAATCCTATGGCAAAACAGTGATGTACACACATTCACGAACATGTAATGACTGATAAGGGACTATGAGGGCACTATATAGCAAACACTATAAACACATGAAGGTACAAGGCTGTGAGCGAACAAGACACAGGTGCTAACAATGAGACATGATGTGACACATGATGCGAAAAAGACACGTGGAATACATAAACACAAGCACATGGCACACACAACAAAGAAGGTGACATAGACGAAGCATACCGTTACCAAATATATGCAAGTGTACTAAAAATTAAACTAAAAATTATAGAGTATCCTTCCAGTTTACTTTTAATGTACTTGAACTTAAAGTGGGCCAATTTAGTCCCAAGTAAGTATACTTGTATATATTATCAATGTACTTGCTAAATAAAAATACACTTAGGGGAAATACTTTTATTATACTTAAGTACCCTTAATAACATGTACTGGAAGTATACTTTTTTGGTAAGGGTAGGCAGGATGTGAGACAGAACCACAGAGAACACCACACTTCTAGTCTTTGTTTAAATGGTTATATTTGAAGATCGTCTCCAATTCCTTCATCCTTGTTCTACTGAGTGTCAGTCTGTGGCTGCTAGATCCATCTTTTAAATGATTGATCCAAGTAGGTACACATTTTCTCCATCAATGGCAAAAGATAGTAGCCTTTCTTGTTATATTGAGCTCAAGTAGCATCTCTTCACTGTGTTCTTTAACTTTTCTTAAAAGGACATTCAGGTCTTGATTTTCTTCAAAGAGTGTTGTATCATCTCAGTACTTTAGGTCCGTGATGTTTCTTCCATCCATCCCTGCTTCTCCTGTGATATGTTTAATGTACAGGTGTGGTGATACAGTGCAGCCCTGTCTAACTCCCTTCTGTAATACATTACTATGTACACTACTTAGGAGGGTTTAGTAATCTTATCATATTAGTGAAAAAGCTGTCCTTAACACTCAAACATTAACATGGTTTTTCAGCATTTCATCCAGTTTGTTCTTTGTGGTAAGGCTATGAAGCATTGCTGGTTTGCATTCAGACAAGTAATATTACATTTCTGACCTCTAGTGGATGTTTTTTAGCTTAACATACCTCTACCAAATGGTAGAGATGGCACAATCACATTATGTTTATTTCAATAAAATATATTGACTTAAATATGTGAAAGAATGTTAAAGGGTTAAATGTCTTAAGTTTTAGAGTTCTATAGCTCCTCCCACAAGGGTGGAAAAGATCTGTAATTATTCTCTTTGCTTGAACTCCTTGTATAGTGTAAATGGAAGGAAGTGATATTCCATCTTTGAAGCTTTACTCACAACTTGTAATTTAATACAAGTCTGTGTATCTATATATCTCTGTACCGAACTGTAATGGATGATTAAGTTAATGTTATTTTACTGCTCTGTTTTAATACAACCTAAACAGGGATGTCGATTGGAAAGTAATCTGCTTTCTGTAATATAAAGAATATCAGGAGCGATTGCCCTAATGAAATGAGAACTGTGAAATGAGAATGAAGCTATGAAATTGAAGTCAGCTCAAATGAATGCAGTCTATTATTTAAGCCTCATAGGTCCAGAGGTGTACGGAGAAGTCTAAAACTCAAGTAGAAGTGTTATTAACTGGAATGAAATAATGACTGCAGCAATTATCTTTCCAAAAAGCAACTTGTAGAAACTTAATGCAAAAAGTGACAGCTTAATGACATACTTAAGTACTAAGTAAGTGAAAAAGATCTGTCAAACAGGGCTGAAAGTTGTTTCCATAGCAAACTTTGGCTTTGGCTGGTGGTAAGCCAAGACCAAGTCCAAATTTATATACAGTCTTAAAAATATGGTTCTTCAAAGGTTCTTTAGAAAAGAAAATGGTTCAATATAGAACCATGGACACTCAAAGTTCTTTCAATGGTGAAATGGTTCTTCAGATTAATGACTGTGTTGTGTATATATATACAGAACTATTTTGAAAACGGTGGCTTTTTGGTGCTATTTCGAAAAGATTATTTATAGAACCATCTACAACACAATTTGAGGAACCCTTTGGGTTCTTTGTGTGTTCATGGTTCTATATAAGACCATTTTCTCTACTAAAGAACTCTTGAAAAAAACATTTTTTGACAGTATAGTCTTTGACAACAAACCTTAACTAATTAAGTTCAAAGATGTTTAATGATTAATAATTAGATATTAAATTAAACTATTAACTAATGTAATATAATGACTCTATTAACATTCTCATGGACAGCATGGACCACTTCTCACAAACTACACCCACCTCCACCTCTTACAAACTATTCCCACCGCCATCACTAATAGATTACACCGACCTCCATCACTCAGACTACATCCACCTCCACCACTCACAGACTACACCCACCTCCATCACTCATAGACTACACCCACCTTCACCTCTCAAAGACTACACCCACCTCCATCACTCATAGACTACACCCATGTCCATCACAAATAGATTACCCCCACCTCCACCACTCATACACTCCACCCACCTCCATCACTCACAGATTACACCCACCTCCCCATCAACAGACTACACCCACCTCCTTCACTCATATACTACATCCACCTCCACTTCTTGCAAACTACACCCACCTCCACCTCTTACAAACTACTCCCACCTCCATCACTAATAGATTTCATCCACTTCCACCACTCGCAGACTACACCCACCTCCATCACTCATAGATTACACCCACCTCCACCACTCACAGACTACACCCACCTCCATCACTCAGACTACATCCACCTCCACCACTCACAGACTACACCCACCTCCATCACTCACAGACTACACTCACGTCCATCACAAATAGATTACCCCCACCTCCACCACTCATATACTACACTCACTTCCACCACTCAAAGATTACACCCACCTCCATCACTCATATACTACATCCACCTCCACTTCTTGCAAACTACACCCACCTCCACCTCTTACAAACTACTCCCACCTCCATCACTAATAGATTACACCCACTTCCACCACTCGCAGACTACACCCACCTCCATCACTCATAGATTACACCCACCTCCACCACTCACAGACTACACCCACTTCCACCACT
>BRDA01078637.1:0-18658 GCA_036984385.1 Crenuchus spilurus
TATATATATACACACACACACAGTGGTAACCCTACTTACAAGCATCCCTACTAACGAGTATTCCAGGTAACGAGTCGAGATCTTGGAATATTTCATACACGTACGCCCATCCTCCTGTCCTCCTTAGCCGCCAGCCTACACGAGCATCGTCGTCTCATTTATGTTTTAAAAACCCATATAAACACATTATTTAGCATATTAAAGTATACTGTATATTGACCGGCTGACACGGATTAATCAGTTTTACATGTATTCTTATGGGGAAAATGCATCCAGCTAACGAGCAAACCAGCTAATGAGCTCAGCTCGGCCCGGCTTAACCTCATAAGTAGGGTTACCACTGTATGTGTGTGTGTGTGTGTATAGTATATATATATATATAATATACATATATACGTGTGTGTATATGTGTATGTGTGTATATATGTGTGTGTGTATATATATATATATATATATATATGGAGAGAAAGTTCATGTTATTCACACAGACTCTGACTGAGCGAAAATGAGGAACTGGACTCATGTCTGAGCTCTATGCTAATGACATGCCAAGGCCCAGAACCAGTGAGTTTCAAACACTCAAGCAGTCATGGTAATACAGAAGTCATTCACCACCACTGTGTCCTTACCTTACCTTACCTCTAGCCCTGCAGAGTACCAAACTTTACCCACAAGTCTCTCTGCCAGCACCAGACTTCATCCACAAATTTCCCTGCCAGCCTAGCGCACACAAGCTGAGCTCAGATTTCAAATGGTTTGAGAGACGGGTCCACACAGATGGAAGGAAAAAACAACCTTAGCAGATACCAGCAGGCATTGTCACTCGAGCTTTATTCAGAATATCAATACTGCTATATATAGTGAACGCACGAGTGGCAATATGCATATGGATACACTGATGGCTGTGTAGATATTATGCACGCATGTGAAATTGAACCTGATGCCACGTTCAAAATTGTAGTTATAAAATTCAACATGTGACAAACTTGTGATGTAATAGTTTATATAAAAATTGTATGTGCTTGTGAAGAAATCCAGATACTTTTAGCAATTCTGGACAGCTCATCTAAGGCCCTTGAGAGGCATTTATGGCAATGACGAGTGTATTGCCGGCCAAATGTGGTCATGTAAGTTTGCCATGGCTTTTGAATGCTGGGCCACTATTATGCTATTTACTATTATATTGACTGAAATGTGTCACTTCATGTGTAATAAATATAAATATAGGACAGTTTACCTTTCTCAATTAAATGACGAACTTTCACAATATTTAAATTTGTGGACATGCACTAGTAAATTTTACATCTTCCTTGTTGTTGTTGTTATTCGCAGCTCAAGGCTGACCTCTTGAACCTCTAAGCTATGAAAAAAAGCACATTTCTGATGCAATTAGATAAACTTGCTCTCATTCTCACTCCCCTCTGTCTCTCTGCTTATTAATGCAACTCATTAGGTTGCAAAGGTTTTTCTGGGTTATATTTTCTGCTGCCAGCTGGACTGACATGTGCCAGGGGTCTGACTCTTCAATGGATGCTCTAATGATCACAGGATATCCTGCTGGGGGATGCATTTTGGTTGTGGGAAAATGAGCTTTGTGGGAGAGCCTAACACATGATGGTGAAGTTATTAGCTGGGCCATTGCGTCAGATGGGTGGTGAGGCAGTAACATTTCTCTTCAGACTGTAGACTCTGGCCATGGCAGTTTTGTATCACAGTAAGAGAGATCAGAGCCTTTGAAACGGGAGCGAATCGATTTTAATTGCTTGTTTGAGAGACTGCGGCAGACTGGCGTAGATGGAGAGAGTAAAAAGGCAGAGATGAAGAAAAGGAGAGAGCGTGATGTTTATTTAATCAGAAGAGGTCCAAGACCTTGGATGCTGGAACACCGTAATTGACATGTGGCATGTGGCTAAACAAGGCCAGACAGGAGAGGACAGTGAAAAGACAGGGACCACCTCTACCTCCCTCTGTCTTTATTACTTTAAACATGATCACTTTCATTCTATCTCTAGTTATCCTTTGCTTTCCTCCTATTATGTCTTCTTCTCTCCATCCCAGGGGGGTATCATTTCTCCATGACCTCATTTCTGACCTTTTCCCTCTTCCCTGAGAACTGACTCATCTGTGCCCCTGACCCTACCCTCCACTTTCTGCTTCTCACTCAATCACAATTTTCTCCAAACTCATGCTCTTTCCATCACTCCATCTATTTCTACTCTCCACTGTGGAGTGTGTGTGTGTAAAGATGCAAGAAAGGAGTGATAGTAATGTGAAAAAAACTACACAGTAAATCTGCCAGTGTTAAATCAACACTATTAGAGTTAAATTAACACTGAGGGTGTCAAAATGTAACACTCTCAGTGTTAATTTAACTCTAATAGTGTTGATTTAACACTGGCAGATTTACTGTGTATGTGTGCAAGCACAGTCAGGTTGTGTTAACGTATAATGTGTATGTGAGCTGCAAACAGAGGGCAAGATGTCAAGCACAAAGTGCTATCTTGTTGCTGTAGACATAGGATGGATTTTCACATAGTCGTTATGGTTCATTGAGCTGGTCATTGGCAGTTAACCCAAAGGTGTCAGCTGAGGTGATGGAAAGAGACACTGATTGCTGTCAATCCTGTTGCCAAGTGATCTGGATACAGATACTGTTGATCAAGAGCCAAGATTTCAACCTTAATACTCCTGAGAGAGTGGAGCTACAAGCGTTGCTGGCACAGTGGCTGCTGGAACAGTCCGAGATAAATATCAGCATCCTCAGAGAGATGACAAAACAGTCATCAAATCTACACTGTGTGGTGCTCGCTGTCATTGGTTACATGACACGACTGGAGTGTTACCCAATCCTGGTCCTGCAGGGTTTAGTTCCAACCTTAATCTAACACTGATCTGTGTATCAGAGTGTTGGATGACTGGGGTTGAACATCTCCAGGACCAGAATTGGGTACCACTCCAGTTGAGTCATGCAACTGATGACAATGACAATGACAATGTCATTAGTTACATAACAAAAGAATTTCACTGGATCTGACTGCAAGGCTCTCCAACATATAGTGAGGATGGCTGAAAAGATCACTGGGGCCTCGTTCCAATCTCTTACAGACATTTACAACAAGCGCTGCATCCGGAAAGCTCTCAGAATTGTGGAAGACCCATCGAATCCATCATATGCTCTCTTCACCCTGCTGCCTTTTGGTAGAAGATACCACAGCACTCAGACCCTCACTGCTAGACTGTCCTTGTACTCTAAAAACTGCTGCTAAAAACACACACTGTATGCTGGGATCTTGCTTCCCACACTAGATAATCACTCAGGTCCATGTACTGACCAACATCACATTTGTCCTTTGTCTTTTAACAGTGTTCTGTACTATTAGAGCTTGTATTTATAGCTTGTTTTTCATTGTGTTCTATGTTGCACCTGGTCCTGGAGGAATGTTGCTTCGTTTCAATATGTACTGTACTGTATATACAGTAGCTGAAATGACAATGAAAACCTCTTGAACGTGAACTCTTGAGATAGGGCACCCCTTTCCAATTGTCTCCATGTTGCTGCATTATTCAGTTACAACTCCTAGAACATTTTCAGATCAATGCCTTGCAAATCTTATTTTAATCTATCACAATCATACATTTAATAAACAATTCATAACATTCTATAAAATCACCATTTATGAGTTATGAGATATTGTTACAATGGTAAAAATATTTAGGTGTACATACTTCAAGACTAAGGGTTGGACAGATGATTCTATAGTTCCAGCAAGATCTACTAGATCTACTGGTATAAAATGTCCTAGATCAAGAGATCGTTCTATGTGCATAACATGAAAAGTTACCTCATAACTTTTACCATGAGTAGACCCATATTCTCCCATTTTGGCCAGGGTTCCCTTAAAAAACAGGCCTGGAGTCGCAGGCTCAGCCTGAGTCCATTATTAGAGGCAGAGCAGATCAGCTGTGAGGAGACTGTGAAAAACGTACTCAGCACAACACAGCTCAGCTGGAGGAAAAATCCATACTGCACACAACTCTGCATCCACACTGCTAGTTGCCAGGCAATTTATAAAGCCCTGCTGAAAATGAACCTGGTTCCCCACAACATAATCACTCAGTGCCAGGCATTTCATTCACAGCCCTGGAGAGACAGATAGGCTTGGGATGGGCTGTGGCATCAGCCACTATATGGTCGGCTATAGCGTACAGTTAGGGCCTTCAACAAGTGTGCAATTATTAGCTGTAACATTTGAGAGCATTTTTCTTTCACTACAAATGGATCATCAGAACTGAAAAATAATACAAAAAGAAGCTTTAGAAACTTTTCTGTGAGCTTAACCAAACAAATGTCAAGGGTTCTATGGAGCAGAACCACATAAAAACCACTTTCACTTCCTAAAGAATCTTTCAAACTTAAGAACCATTTTTAAGAAATGAGATGCCAGTGTAAGATGGTTAAAGATGTTCCCTAGGACCCAAGTGGTTCAGCAGGCTAAGACGCTGACACTATGACCAGAGGATCACGACTTCGAATCGCGGTCATGATGTTTGCCATCAACAGCCGGGGCCCAAGAGAGCAAAAATTGGCGGTGCTCTCTCTGGGTGGGTAGATGGAACTCTCTCTCCATCACTTTCACACCGCAAATGTCCTCTGGCTCAGGCGTCTACTGATTGGTCTATTCAGAGTTGGGAATCCTGCGCTTTCCTCCGAGCGCGTTGGCTCCCCAGTGATGGTGTATCAGCGGTAGTTCAAAAAGAGGCGGTGGCTGGCATCATACACATCAGAGGAGGCTTGTGCTTGTCTTCACCCTTCTAGAGTCAGGGACATTACAAAAATGATGGGGAGAGTCCTAACAAAGCTGATGGGCTAATTGGCTACTACTACATTGGGAAGGGGATAAAAAGAAAAAAAAAGATGTTCCCTTAAACAATTCATTGGAGTAAAGGACCATTCAGACTTTTTTTTTAAATCTTGGTTTCCCCACAGACTTGATCACAATAGACTTCTTGCCAAATCTCTGATGCATTGCACGTTTTGCTCAGCCTTGCCTTTCTCTGTCAGCTTCTTGTTAAAAGTGTCTGTGTGCTTTCTCTTTTCCATCTCCATGTTTCTCACTCATTTCTCCCCCTCAATAAGGAAGGCCTGCTTTAGGCGAGAGCGCTGAGACCATCTGCTCTCCACAGTCTGTTAAGTTTTGAGCCTGTTACTGTGCTGTATTTACTCCTTTTGCTAGCCATGCTGCTCCTGAGCACATTGCTCCACCATGCTGTACTCCTCTCATCTTTTTCTCCTCAGTTTTCCCTTCTGCCTTACTCAGTGCAGTGTGACACTTGGCCGATCAGTGTGGCAGGTAGTGTGGGATCCTGTGTGAGTCACAAACTCTCCTCCAGTTAATTCCTAGTGGCTCTATGAATTTCTAATGCCTAAAAAATGTCAGTATGATTTACCAGCATGACCAACACACATCATGCTATTAAATAGGTTAGTGTGAACAACAGAAAAAATGAATGTTTCTCTATGTGTCTTAATATTTTTATAGACTTGTGTTATTTTTTCTCTTCTCTTCTCTCTTTACAAATGATTTTTTATGGTAACATTTTCTCCTAGTTAAGCCTCTTTCTTTCTTAAATATTCTATTACTCTGGACTAATTCTTCAGAACTGAGTTACAAATACAACACACATATCACTTTGTCCTCATGTGTCATGTTATTTTCTACATAAAACTTTGTCATTTTAGATTAGATTAGATTCAACTTTTTGTCAATGTGATTTGCACACAAAATTTGACATCCGCATTTAACCCATCTGTGCAGTGAAACACACACACTAGGCTGTGAGAACATGTGCTCGAAGCAGTCTGCAGCCCTATCCACACTGCCCAGGGAGCAGTTGAGCATTTGCTCAAGGGCACTTCAGTCATGACCTGCCCAATTACATGAATTAGCTGCTCATAAATATTAAGGTTGTCCTTTTTATATATATATATATAATATAATAATAATAATTTATTTATCTATTTATTTATTTTATTTATTTATTTATTTTAATATATATGTCCGACTAAATACTTTTGCTTATGTTTTGCAATTTCATGTTACTAAATTTCATGGTCATAAATCTCTTGTCACAGATTGTGAAATTAGCCATTTCCTGTGAAAATTCTGAATTTAAGACTTTTGTACCTTAATTGCAGGTTATAAAAATAGCAAATAGACATTATTTGATATTTTCAATTCATATAGTCATTCAAAGTGAAATTTCAATGAGGGAAGTGCTCAAGAGTGATGAAACTTTATACTACAATGTCAAACTAATGTCCTGATTTCTCTGCTTGAGTGAGCTGTGCCTCACCAAAATGTGATGCTACACTAGAATTTAATGGCTTGTTTCTGGAGAAAAATGTTTGCAGCATTCAAGACTGTGCACATAATCTGCATTTCATGTGATTAACAAGTAAATTTTAACAAATGTAATGAACTCTAGCACCTTTCTTATAAAGTCATTGAAATCCAATGAATTTGGTAGGACACTAGTAATAAAATAGACCAGTAATCTAAAGAAAGCCTTGTAAGAGTGCTACCAAAAGTATACGGTAGTTCAGAGATAACATTCTGTTATTCTGTAATGAGTCAGTAGCTCAGTGGCTATATTTATCTGCTCATAGTACTGTTTGAGCAAGCAATGCAGAGTCTGACAACTCCTCAGTGCTTAACTGATAGATTAACTAACTGGAGCATCCAATTTAATCAACAACTTCCTCTAAAGTGAAGCAGTTATCCTGCAGGTTGCGCAAATGTCCTTGTAGATTGCCTGTCTTATTATTTCCTGTCTACAGGCCAAGGGAGATGGGGAAGGGAAGATGGTCTTCTAGTAATGATCCAGGCAAAAATCTAATTTACACAATTTTCTCCTTCTCTCAAATGTACTTAATCAGCCAAGACAAGTTTAGTGCCTGAAGTCTGCTTCTTTAGTTTTGTACTGGAGCTACGAGTCTAATAAGAAGTAATGTAAGCTTATTGCTGTTAGCATTGTACAAGCTGTATGTCTATAAAATCAGGCTGCATCAAGGTCTTGGGTTGTCCAAAAAAGACTTGCATAAATGGTTTCTGACACTGTATGACACATTTTTGGACAACATTGACAAAGCCATCAAGAAAAATCAAGTTCAGAAGTTTTTGTTCATATTAAAGATGTCTTATAGGGTCAAAACATACAAACAAGACAGTATTTGAGATTATATGATCATTAAAATGAATGATTTAGCCATCATTAGTCTATAAACCTGTTGGGGACAACTGTAGTTAAAAAAACAGCCTTGTGACCAGAAGGTCCCTTGAACTGACAGGATATGCCTGAAGTGACCTTAAGCAAGGCATCTAACCCCCAACTGCTCCCCAGGTGCTATGGATAAGGCACAGTGGACAGTGTGTGTGTGTGTGTGTGTGTGTGTGTTTGTGTCTTGCAGTGATGGATTAAATATGGAGGTGACATTTCTCTGAGTGCATGCACATTGGTGAATGTGGCAGTCTTACTCCACATCCCACGTTAGCTCCATTAGCCTAGAGTGTAAAATCAAGGGCATTCTTAGGCTAATGATGGCTAAAGATTCAACATGGCTAAGCCAATGTTTTTACATTTTTGGTCACACCCCTGTACAAAACTAAAGCATCAAATTTAAGAAAAAAAGTCTTAATCAACTACATTTGTGTAAAGGGAAACTACTGAACAACTACCATGTCACTTGGGTAGCTTATTCAATGCCATCAAGCAATACAAACAGGGAAAAGCAGTGATTACAGCTCTCGCCGGCACCTCCTCCACTATAAAATGAAAGAATCGATCCATATGGATCATGTGACAAGGTTGTGTAAGCTGAGCTTAGTGAATAAGGTCACACTCATGTATGTCTATCAATCAAATATGCAGCCTTGATGCAAAACCAGAGTACTACAAGCATAGGCACTGTGTGTATGAGAATAAACAGGCCTGATGGGTGAACAAACAGTAATGCTTGCTTGTCTACCCGCTCTAAGCAAATAGCATTTAAAAAAAGTCTGGACGCTGTCACTAGCAGTTACAGTGATGTGGTAGTAAAGTGACTCACAGCCATAACCACAAGGTCGCAGTTTCAAATCCCTGGCTGGTAAAGCAAACAGCTATGATTAACTCTCACAGAGCTGCAGTCTGTAAGTAACTGGGCAGTGACAGTTTTTGTCTTTGTGTTGTTTTACTCTGCAGTCCATCACTTTGAATTTGTAATGAAATAATGACTTTGAGGTTAATGTACAAAATGTCAGCGCTAATTTGAGGATGCTTCATCTGTATTAGCTTAACCATATGGGAAACCCAGCTGTTTTGTATACATAGTACTGTTTCAAAGAACCATAAGTAATCTGACAATTGGATGCTCACTTGTTTCTTGGCCAGATGTGCCATTACATCATTAAGAAGCAAGAATGCATTACTGAGTGTAGCAAAAAGTGACCAATGTGCTTTCATACAGAGGAATATGATTTCTGTATTTAACCCATCCATGCAGTGAAACACACATACGCACACACACACACACACACACACACACACACACACACACACACACACACACACACACACACACACACACACACAGGCAGCCGCAGCAGTGGGCAGCGTTTTCCACAAACCCCACAGCTGCCCCAACTGATCCTGAAAGATCACCAATTGACCACAAAATAACAGTTTTAGAAGAATGTTCTAGAATACTGTGAATGAAGGTAGAATGTTCCAGCACAGGAGGAAAATGTTCTAGAACAGTGTATCCATCCATCCATTATCACACCCGCTTAATCCTTATCAGGGTCGCGGTTAGTCCCCTACCCCCTCACTGGGCGCAGGGCAGGGCATTACACTATTCAACTAAGCCCAGGACAGGGCGCCAATCCATCGCTGGGTGACACACACAGACGCAGACAATTTTTTTTATTTTTAGAGTACCCAATTCACCTGACCTCCATGTTTTTGGACTGAGAGAGGAAACCAGAGACCCCGGAGGAAACCCATGCAAACACGGGGAGAACATGAAAACTCCGTCCAGATGGGGACTCGAACCCAAGACCTCAGCGCTGGGTGCTAACCACTAAGCCACCATGCCGCCCTTAGAACAGTGTAAATAGCCTGAATGTTCTACAACAGTATGAAACAGTGTGAACAGTTTGAAAGAGCATTGTAGACACTGCTATGGCACACCAACCAACCCTTTAGAACACATTTGTTGGTTCATGGATTCTGGAAAACATCAACATGGTTCCAGGAACAATACGAATGACCACAAAATCCTCCCACCTTGAGAAAATGAAACAATACTTTTGTTACTGAGGACGTGTTCCACAGCAGAACCATATCATTTCCACACCAACTTCTAACTCAATACATAATTTACGAGGGAATCAATGATTAATAACCCAGTTAATAACCCAGAAGAAGGAACAAAGGTTCAAATTTAAGAGTGGAGGTGATCTTATTTACTTACTGTATGGTCAACAAAATCCCCATGTACAGCAAGGCCAAAGGACACTGGCTCTCATTCCAAACCATGCAATTCATTAACTGATTGAAATAAATGACCACTTAGACCAATCAATAGCAAAATGGAGTGTTCTCTCTCTATCCTTTAACAATGGATTGAAAGATTAGCCGTAAAACTAAATCTGACATGTCTACAGCGCCTGAAGTATTGCTATGTGGTAAGTTATATGATGATCTACTTTATTATTATGCTCCTGTATCCTGTCATCCTTTGACTGAACCAGTTTTAGCGCAATGATATCCCACATCCTCTCCAGCCTGTCTTCATATGAAGTCTGATTACTGTTGTGCCGCCTGTGAATTGTGATTAACTGGACTGAGAAAAGACGAAAAGACATAAAAGGGAGCAAACGAGGCAAAAAGCTGTATGAGTTCATACAAAAATAACTGCAGGACAAACCACAGCTAAATAAGCAGGGCTAATTCAATAAGAGCACAGTGTATAGTTAATAAGGCATGTGGGTTCAAGCTGTCCAACGTGACCAGAGTGAAAAAGCAGCAATTTTATACAAGAGGGACAGGATGTATGAACATGCACTCACTTATACACGCCAACATAAAATCAGCACAGTATGCTAAGCAGTCGAGACGATGCTAAGAGCGTAAATTCAATTATGAAATGAAAGAGGAAGAATGCCAAGCAAATAGAGAGGAGACAGATAGGCATAGCTTTTATTCTCGCTCACCCTGCATGTTCCATTCTTGCTTTGTGCCTCACCTTGTTTCTAGCATTACACTGAATCTATTCACAGTGTAGGGAAATTAAACCAATTCAATTATAATACAATTTTACAAAAGACCGGACTATTTAAGGATAAATGTTCTTTCCTTTCACAAGTTTACACTTGTACATTTTCCCTGAAGCACACAAGCCATTTTACCTGATGCTTAGAAACGTTCACAATAGATTGTGCAGGTAAGTAAACGACACTCTGTGGGATTACTTCTTTTACTTTAATTTATGCTTTGAAATGTATCGCTGCTGCCTGAAGTATCTCCAAATATGGAACTTTGAACAGGAAATGGCAAAAATCCTCTTTCAATATGAGAGAGCAAAAATTGTCCATGGTCTCCTAGAGTCAGGGACATGACAAGTGATATGTAGAGTCAACAAATGGGCGAGTCAACTGGCTACCAAACACACTGAGGAGAAAATTGGGTAAAACAATTAAAAACTGCAGAAGATAAAGGAGCTATATGGCAGAGCATAGATGAAAGGAGCCCCAGTTACCGTAAACCTGTACTGTACTACTGCTGAATAAAAGGTTTGGACTGTTTACAGCACTTACATTAACTCCATCCTAGTTATTCTTGAGAGAATAAACTATGCCCTTCCACCACCTACGGACATTTGTATTTTTATGTTTTATTCATCCATTATCACACCCGCTTAATCCTTATCAGGGTCGCGGTTAGTCCCCTACCCCCTCACTGAGCACAGGGCAGGGCATTACACTATTCAACCAAGCCCAGGACAGGGCGCCAGTCCATCGCTGGGTGACACACACACACACACACACATACGGACATTTTTTTTTAGAGTATCCAATTTACCTGATCTCCATGTTTTTGGACTGTGGGAGGAAATCGGAGACCCCGGAAAAAACCCACGCAGACACGGGGAGAACATGGAAACTCCGCTCAGATGGGGAATCGAACCCAAGACCCCAGCGCTGAGAGGCAAACGTGCTAACCACTAAGCCACTGTGCCGCCCTGTTTTATGATATCACTAATCAAAAAATCAAAAATTTTTTCATCTTTCTGTCCATAAAAGATGCATCAAATCCACTAGGCTATGGATACCTCACATCCATTTTTTCCCTCCAAAAAACTTTCTGTGCCTTCATTCTGTCTGAATTTCACCTGCGATCACATGCACCACTGTATAATCCACAGCAGTGGAGGCAAGAAGAAATAAATGAAGATTGTTGTATTAATAGTAGACTCAGTTAGTAATGAGGGTGATGGCAGAGGGGTAATTACTACAAGACAAAACAGTCCAAAATATAATGGGGCTGCTCCATTTCTACATGCACAAAGTGTTGAAAACGAGGACATCACTGGGTTAGGAAACATTTGCTACATTCTCACAGACATACACACAAACAGTCACATTCCTAGCAGACATTTTTATGGAAATTCAAATGATGGTACAAGAAGCATTACATATCTCTGTGTCAGTTCTGCTGGTGTAAGCCCCAGAACAGTGCATGATGGTCAGCTGTGCAGGAAGCAGATGTGAGCTCACTTCAGAACACTGAGAACAAGTGGGGAGGAAAGAAAAGAGGAAGATGAATAGGAAGGAGAGAGCAGGATGTTGTTGTTGATACAATTTGGATGGGAAAGAATAGAACAAAGGATGAATGCTAGAACACTAAACAGATTTTGTAGATGAACATGAATGGATGTGTGTGTGTGTGTGTGTGACCTGATTTAGGGAAAACAGAGGTAAGCTATAGTATCAGAATAGCACTGCCTGTATGGCTGTATAATGGCAAGAAACTGGTGATACTATTTAAATCATAACACAAGGGTTGCAGTTATTAATAATAATATATTCATATATTATAAGTAATACAATATATTATGATCTATTGTGATACTCTAATCATGGCAATATATTGAGATTTTTAAATTCAAATTCAAGGGTGCACACCTACACTGCCAATTTACACTGGCATGGAAGAGTCTAATGGCTGAAGATATATTACAACACTGCCTTCTAGTGGCTGGAGGCTTAAACACAACACTGAATGAACCACTGTCTGCCACTAGTCTTTACAATTTAAATTAGGAATTAATCCATAATGTGCATTTGATACAATTTCACAAAACATAATATAGCAACACCCAATTGTTTCAATATTTTCTTACACATCTAGTGAACAATGCTGTCAAATGGACAAAATGAAGTCACTCCTGCTCTTGTTGTAAATAGTTGTGTACAGCTTCATTTTATTTATTTTTTTAAACATTATATATTCACATTAAGTATAATGTGTATGTATGTATGTATTAAGATTAGATTGCACACAATGGAATTTGACTTCCGCATTTAACCCATCAGTGTGTGCAGTGAAACACACAGACTACTAAACACACTAGGCTGTGAGAACATGTGCCCGAAGCGGTTTCCTTCCTGTGTTAACATTTTCTTTAAAAAGTTGAAGATTCACTGAACATGTTTGTGTTTTTATAGTAAAAAATTTAAAAATGTTTTTTTTTTGTTTTTTTTTAAATCTGATTTCACATTTTTATTGTGTGTTTTTGGGTCCAGTATGGTGAATGCAGTTTGTGAAAGTGAAACATCTAAACATTATTGTGCAGAAAAACATGCCTAACAGTGGCATGGTCAACATTTTTTTCAAAATCAAATGTATTCAAAAACAGCCATTAAAACACCAGCCAATACACTGTTATTTCTATAATGGGAAGTGATTCTGAACAGTCTTTGTTCCTCATTGTGTTCCTATATCTGGCTTATTCCTGTTTGTTTTAATTCTTTGTATTTTATTTCTGTGCCTCCAGTCTAGTCCTGTAAGCTGTTGTTGTTTTCTATGATGACTCACTCTCTGTTTCTGCCTACACATTAACTTCAGTCATAAACTCTCACTGTTGACCTGTAATGCAGTTACATCCATGCCTCGACTGTTACACTGGCATTGTAAAGTGTGTTCTTATAAAGTAAAACAAAAAGTGCAAATTTATTCTTTTTGGCTGTTGAGATTAGGTTTAGGGTTAAGATTACACATATTTGTTCTTTTACATACAGCATAGGGATGGGCAATGTCTACCTAACCGGCATATGGCTATGGCAGCAGGGAAACATGGTGGTGCATGACTTGGCTTTTTATAATTGAATATTACACTAAATATTGTTAATTAATGAATATAAATTTCTTTGTTCCTATTTTTGAATATTTTTACATTTGTGCCAATTTACTTATCAACCTCCCACAGTCATTCGGTCGTCCCTTAATGAAGGAAAAAATACAGGTACTGCGAGTGTGGTGGTCTGCAGAAATCCACTGCTTCTATTTTGACAAATGTGTTTAAAATAATGTGTTTAATTATAGTCAAAAATTTTATTTTACAACATTTGGATTGTTTTTTTTCTCTACTTTCTAAAATATGATTAATTACTTGTAGAAAACTTGATTTTAATGTTATATTTTGTACTTTTACAGTAATATATAGAGTGATATGATGGTTAGCAAGCTAGTCTGTAAGCATTAGTGCTACATAGTAACCACAGTTATTTCTTCACAGAAGAGCAATGGACTGATCCAAGCCTAGTAGAGAAGGCACTTCAAACATCTTCAAACATGCATACATACACACATATATTAAAAAAGATCAAAGAAAAACATTCAAAAATATGTAAAAGAAAGACATATTCTGTACACATAAACTGTAAGTTGACAGGCATTGAGCTCAATTTTTGCAGCTCAGCAGATGATGCTAGTGGTTAAGTGTTAAAATCAATGGTTCTACAACATCCTGTAACCAATCCAGCTGTCTATGTTTGTATGCAGAGTCAAGCCAGCAGGCTAAAAAGCACCAATGAGAGAGCAGCCTCAGCATTACTGATTCAGCTCACTGTGGAGTGCACCAAAGCAGTAAAGCAGGCATGAGGCTGCGGGATAGGAAATGCTCAGAATCTGAAGAAAAGAGAAATCTAATAGGCACATTTCAATTTTTACTCCATAATTACCTGAGCCCCTCTTCAAACGTAAAGAAAGATGCTCACACAGCAACTGAATGTGATTGAGGACTGGAGAAAAGAAATGAAAGAGGGGGGCAAAGGGGGAATACAGAAGGAGAGAGAACTGAGGAAAAGGTAGAGATGACAATGGTTGGAGAGGCGGAGAATAACTGAAAATACTGAAAGAAAGCATGTGACATATAATGAGATGCATGCGGAGGACAGTAAAATTGATATGATACGGATAAAGTAGATAAACACAATGACAAAAAGAGGAGGGAATGGAAAGAATGATTCACCCAAAAAATCATATTTACACAATTATCCACTTACGTTTCCAAATGTTGCTTCTTTAGGTTAGAAATAGAGCTGCAAGGTTAACATTGCTAAGCTTTTGGTACAGCTGTTTACTCTCCACTAGTGCATGGCATTATGGGACTTTTAGTCTAAAACAACCTCAATAAACCCAATTACTAGCCCTTTAACATCATACTCAACCAATTGACAGTGCACATTTGAGCACAATCTTATTGAAGAAGGCATTGAGTGTAACACAATGTGATTATGCCATCTCTACCAATCGGTAGAGGCATGGTAGCCTAAAAAACACCCACTTTAAAACTAAGTTGAATGTTTTTATTATTACACCCCTCCTCCCAATAAATAAATAAATAAATAATAATAATAATAATAATAATAATAATAATAATAATAATAATAATAATAATAATAATTATTATTATTATTATTATTATTATTATTATTATTATTAAATTGTTTTTTTCTTGATGAGGATGTTAAAGGGCTAGGATATTTGTGGAAGTATTTTTCATCTATAGCATGTATCTGAAAACAAAAAAATATTCTTTCAAGTAAGTGAAAAAAGTGCTATAACACTACTTTAGCTCAACGCACATAACCAGTTTTCCTACATGCCAAAATGCCTTGTTATGTGTTAAACTTCTTGGTGGAGAGTAAACAGCTGTATTAAAAACTATAAGTTCACTATCAACAACAACAACTTGTGGGAGACACCAAAACTGAGCTAAAAAGCAACAACCTCCCTTCCTGTCCTACCTCCCCCTTATACCATAAAAATTAGCCTCCAAACAGCTAGAAAATCTAATTATTTTCTTCTGAAATAAAAGTATGTGTGGTCATGGAAACTGGTCAATTTAATGGGTGACCACAAACGTTTGAGTAGTGTATAAACACTATTTGGACAAAAGTATTGGGACATTTGGTCATTCAATGTTTCTTCTGAAATCAAAGATATTCAAAAGATTTTATTCTGCTTTTGTTGAAGTAACCATCTCTACTATCTTGGTGAAGACATTGCTCCAAGAGCATTAGTGAGGTGAGAATGTTGGATGATCACCACTCCAGCTCATCCCCAGCTCATCCCAAAAGTATTGGATGGAGCTCCATCATTCCAGAGAACACAGTTCCACAGCTTTACACCCCTCTAGCCCACACCTGGCATTATGTCAATAGGTTCATGATTATCTGCTCCAGAGAGTCCTGTTCTATTGGCAGTAATTCTCTACTGGGACTTGCCAAGCTGTGTGCAGATCTTTGTCAGCAGTGGCAGCACCTTAAAGTAGCTGAACGTGATCATTAGAAAGAATGTTTCACAAACATCTGGACATATACTGTAACTGTTGCCTTCAAAATCCATCACTAAAACCTCTCTCGTTCCAGTTGAACTGCTTCCAGATTTTAATTAAGGTCTTACAGACGTGGTGAAGGAGGCTGTACGTCTGAGAAATGGCTGATGGGTCTGTACAGTTGATCAATATCTTGCCTACGGCACATTGTGTAAATGTGATTTTTGGGCAAATAATTCCTTTAGAAGGTTGAGAACAAGTAGTCTGCATAAAAAAAGAAAAGTTATTGGGCAACTGATGTGTATGTTAGTATGTTAGTGAAGTATGAGAGAACGTGTGTGTGTGTGTGTGTGTGTGTGTGTGTGTGTGTGTGTGTGTGTGTGTGTGTACTTGTGAAGTGGCCTAATCTAGGTGTACTCCTCCTCCTGAGCTCTGAGGATCAGAACACTAAAGCTGGCAGAGCTCTCCTTCAGCCCAGGCTAAGCTAACCATCACCCCATTCCAATCACACACAAACACTTGTAAACACAAGGGCAAAATTCATTGAGTTCAACAAACCTTTCACAAAAACAGCTGATTTGCAATTGATTTAAGGCTGTAATGTTGCATACTTTTCTAGACACAAAGCACTTCAACATTTGGGACATAATTAGGCAGTCACCTCAACCACCACCAATGCGGCATCCACCTGGATGATGTGATGGCAGCCGGTTCACATCAGAACTCTCACTGCACATTAGCTACAAGACAGGGAGGTGAGGACAGACAAAGCCAGTGTGTTAGAAGATGTGGATGGTTAGGAATGGGACATCTAGCCAGGATATCATGTCAACAGCCCTACAATTTTAGAAGAAACGACAAGGAATCTTATTTGGACCAATTTGAGACCTCAGTTTTATGTCTCATGTGAAAACTCACTACATTTATACAGTACAGTGTCCCCGTCAATGCACTGGGGTATTGGGATCCACACAGAACACAGGAATAGTGCTGTCCGCACATACACCACAGCCAGACAAGCTTTCCTTGGAAGTCTCCCATCCAAGTACTAACCAGACCTAGACCTGTTTAGCTTCAGTGGATTTGCATATTATGTAGTGCAGGTGCTATGGCTGCTGGCAAAAACACAAACACATTCAATAAGTCAGTAAGGCAGATGGTACAAATTAACCATTCGTTTCCAAACTCATTATTTCACACAATATTGTGATGCACAGAGAATTAGTGAACTACCCACTGCAAATCTGTTTCATTACTGAGCGATCTAACAGAGCGTGACAACGCTCTCTTGCATACTAAGACACACTCAAACATGCACACATGCATACACATATCTCACACAGACAGACACACACACGTTCGCCCCCATTTCCTTCTTCACTCAACCCAGCCACCTTCCCTCTATTGAAGGTCTACTCTACTTCCTATTCTCCTCTTTCTTTTCCTTCTATTTAACTCTCACTATGTATCTTCTGTCAGCTGACAATCATGTAATATTTAGACATAATAATAAAAATATTAATAATGTTTGAGGGATGACACTTTTGTTCTCTCGCAATTTGTGACGAGCACTTTTATAATCTAGGCTATCGGGTGTGTAGGCAAACGGAGGAGATACTTTTTCCTGTATACATGTTCTCCACACACACATACAGGGGTTAGACAATGAAACTGAAACACCTGTCATGTTAGTGTGGGAGGTTTCATGGCTAAACTGGACCAGTCTGGTGGCCAATCTTCATTAATGTCACATTGCACCAGTAAGAGCAGAGTGTGAAGGTTCAGTTAGCAGGTAAGAGCACAGTTATATAGTATATTACAATGCACACAACATTATGGTGACATACCAGAGTTCAAAAGAGGACAAATTGTTGGTGCACGTCTTGCTGGCGCATCTGTGACCAAGACAGCAAGTCTTTGTGTCTAAATATTATTGAGCCACTTTGGGGTGTTTTGGAGGAGCGAGTCAGGAGACGGTTTCCTCCACCAGCATCACGTAGTGACCTGACCACTATCCTGCAAGAAGAATGGCTTAAAATCCCTCTGACCACTGTGCAGGACTTGTGTATGTCATTCCCAAGATGAATTGATGCTGTATTGGCCGCAAAAGGAGGCCCTACACCATACTAATCAATTATTGTGGTCTAAAACCAGCTGTTTCACTTTCATTGTCTAACCCCTGTATTTACATATTCATATGTTTAATTGTAGTTCCGACTTTCCATTCATAGTAATTAAAAAAAAAAACATGGCCTAGTAAAAGGCTTGACAAATGCACCATCGCTACCAAGTTTGAGATCTGCATTGAGATTTGGTCTACAAATTCTCTACGTTCCCACCCATAATTAGCATATAAATACACTCCTGATTAAAACCTTAAGACCAGTTAAAAAATTGCAAGAATTAGCATTTTGACTATTGGATCTTAAGAAGGTTCTAAGTAGAGGTTCACAATGCTAAAAGAAGAAATCGGCACAAGAGACAAAAAGTTTAAAAGCAGCCAATTTTTTTTTTAAACTGCATTTTCACTCAAACATGATTTTTTCAGCTGATCAAAAGTTTAAGACCATATCCTTTAAAAGTCAAAATCTGCACAAAAATTCAGATTCCATGTCATTTTCTGTCAAGTATTTACACTGTCAAGACCTCCTGATGGCAAAAGCAAAAAAGCTCACTGACTTTGAACATGGTAGGACTGTTGAGCTACATAAGAAAGGCCTCTCACAACGTGCCATCGCAGCTGAGGTTGGACACGGTAAGACAGTCATTTTGCATTTT
>BRDA01078640.1:0-21599 GCA_036984385.1 Crenuchus spilurus
AATATTGACATTTGCCATCTCCACATCATTGCATTCAGTTTTTATTCACAATTTGTATAGCGTCCCAACTTTTTTGGAATCCGGTTTGTACCATTCATCAGTACATCTGAACATACAACAGAATCGTAGGGTTGTATGACTGTCTATCAAGAACTTTATAAGTAGTTGACCAGACTAGGATGGGTCTGTGAGTCTGGTTCCTCCCAAGGTTTTTTCCTCCAGCTCTGAGGGAGTCTTGCCACTGTTGCCATTGGCATGCTCAGTGGGGCTTTCGTGTTGTTATATTATTACTGGAACTCTGTGAAGCTGCTTTGTGACATCAGTTGTAAAAAGCGATATATAAAGATATTTGTCTTGACTTGGCTTGGGTACCAAATCTGATTACAGCAATAATAAAAGTCTCAAAACAATTACACTCTGCATAGACCCATGCATATGGTTCTTTAGTGAAGAGAACTGTTATAATTAAAACAAGCATTTGTTAGAAATAGCCCCAGATCTAATCTAAATAACCAACTTCTGGACTCCAAACCGGGCTATTTGACAAGATCTGGAGTCTAAGGACAATTTTGGGTAATGCTTTATTTTGATTGGCTGTTTTAGATGCATAGATGTTTCACTTGCATTTAATTGACAACAAATTGTCTATTGTACTATATCTGCTCCTAACTCTAACCCTAAACCTAATCCTAACCTTACCTCTGGTAAGTATCAGCTGAGCTTTAACAGATAGTCTGTAATAATGTGAGCATCTGTAGATTATCTGTAGAAGGAAATAGTGGCCAACCCAAATAAAGTGAGCACCACTACAAAAATAAAGACCAAGAAGACGTCTTGGCTGACTGACTGCACTTGGCAGTAGTGCACACTTGTAGTCTCTCTCTCTGTGGTTGGTATCTGAGAGGAGGAGGGGGATGAGGAACACCCTTGTTGCCCATTGTCCTTTGCCATGCTGTCCCAGGAGTTCCCCTCGGCTCCTTTGATAGCACAGTGTAATAAGACAGAACATTTCCTCTTCTTCTGGGCTTTATCAGCTCCTGGAGCTTCCGTTGAGGTCACTGCACCCTCCTTTTCAGAGATAATTAGGTCATTAGAGGGGTCGAGGCTAAGCGGAGGCTTCTGCAGGTCCTTATGCAACATTTCGAGCTGCTTCTGTTCACTAGTTGCGTGTTTGCATCTATTCTATGTGGAATAGTGTCATGTAGCTAAATCCTGAACGTGATGTAAGTCATCCATCATTGTGCAGACAATGACACATCGCTGTGGGGGCTATGACGGGCATTTTGGAGGCTGCCCTGTGACACCTACTACTTTGGGCACTGCCTCCAAGCCCACAAAAACTGTTCATGTCCATCTTGAAGCATGTTAGCATCAGCACCGTGTTAATGAGGAGCCATTTGTTCAGTCCTAGCTAATTGTGTGTTGAAGCTGACGTTTAGCGCTGAGGTATACGTTTGTTCTTTGAGAGGCTGTTGAAAATCTCGTGCAGATGGATGGGTGCAGGAAACCGCAGACGCAGGAGGGATTCGGGACAGCGTTTGGTACACAAAACTACAAAGGGAAGTGTGTGGCCAGCGGGACCTCGTGAAAGAGACTAAAATAAAGCCTGAGCTGTACAGGATGTCTTATAGACTGACAGAGCATCGAGAACGCTGTCTGCTGCAAATGTGTGCCGAGTCTCTCTCTACATACATACAACGAACAGCCAAAACATTATAACCACCACAGCTCCACTGAGGTGCACTTTGGTGACTTGGTTCCAGCTGTTTCTCTGCATAATTTGTTCATGCTGTTCTTTAATAGTATGGAGCTGGTGGATTCTACGTGACACTGATGTGGTGGAGGCATGTTAGTGCACTCTGTTAGACATACCTACCTTGTTGGTCCACCTTATAGATGTAAAGTCAGAGTGGCGTAAAAGGGGTGTAAAAATATCAGCAGCAGCTCTAACACACCACCACCACATCACTGTCACTGATTATGATCCAACAACCAAATAATATCAGCTCTGTGGGGGGTCCTGAAGTTCACATATATGGTCAATGGACAACAAGTGCAGATACAATGGTTATAATGTTGTGGCTGATGTATGTCAGGAGCTCGTTACTAGTCAGTGTTGTACTCATAAAGCTAAAGCACTTTGTTAATGGTAGACCTGGTGAATTACGGGCAGGCAGCTGTGCAGCAGTTTGACAAGCTGCCAGGTTCTTTGTCTTTAGAGCCATTACTTGATTGTGGAATTTGCTGATAATTACCCCTTTTAAAACATTTTTTCCTCCATAGAAAGGTTTGCCGTGGGCTTTCTAATGTGTTCTCATGGTGTGTATATACTGTAGGCTCATCTCTGGCCATGTTGTATGTCATACAGTCATAAAATGAGGACTTCACCAGAAAATTAAGGCTTCTTTAACTCTTTGACGTCATCAAAAACAGAGTAAATTTAATTTGTTTTTGGGTGGGGGGGGGCAATAATATATATTTTTAAAAAGACACCACAGACACAAATGAAACAATAGATGAGCGCAGGTTAAAATAAACAAAGGTTAATGGCTAACGTTAGGATACTCAGGACAGGATAATAGCTAAGGCTAGGATAATGGCTAAGGCTAGGATACTCAGGACAAGACAGGATAATAGCTAAGGCTAGGATAATGGCTAAGGCTAAGTTACTCAGGACAAGACAGGATAATAGCTAAGGCTAGGATAATGGTTAAGGCTAGGTTACTCAGGAGAAGACAGGATAATAGCTAAGGCTAGGATAATGGTTAAGGCTAGGTTACTCAGGAGAAGACAGGATAATAGCTAAGGCTAGGATAATAGCTAAGGCTAGGATAATGGCTAAGGCTAGGATAATGGCTAAGGCTAGGTTACTCAGGAGAAGACAGGATAATAGCTAAGGCTAGGATAATAGCTAAGGCTAGGATAACGGCTAAGGCTAGAGTCTCTGGAGGAAACCCACACAGACATGGTGAGAACATGGAAAATCTACCCAGATGGGGACTTGAACCCAAGCCCTCAGTGCTGAGAGGTGATACCAACCACCAAACCAGCATTATTGCACTAATATTATAAATGTTGCCACATAAATTTAATATAAACGCAACAGGTAAACATTATGAAATATTAAAACAAACTCAAGTTATGTAATATTTTAGTTTAGACCAAAGAATTGGGGGAGAATATGACGGGGGGGTACAGAGATCAGCTAGTTTGCGTTCTCACAGGATAGGAAGGCTGATGTAATTGTGTTTCTCTGAAACTCTTTGAATATCTGTTTTGTTAAGTGGCCTCTGCCCAAACATCTGACCACATACTCTCAAGCCAGGGTGACCATTGACTTCTGGACTGCACTGACCTCCCCACTTCCCAGATCTAGTGTTCACACAGGCATCAAAATAACTCAGACAAGCTCCTGTAGACATTGGAATATGGATGAATGCTAGCATATTTATATGGTTTTCATTTCATTTTAATTGATCATTTAAGTTATTGTGATGTTTGTTTCATGGTTCGTTGGACACTACCACAGTCCAGACGCTATGTGACCGGGTTTTCTGCATGTATAAATAAGTGAGCACACCTGTCAGTTATCGCAGAGTGTAAAACCATCATCATGGACAAAAAACGTGATGTGACCGATGTCCAAAAGCACATGATAATAGGGTACCTATGAAGCATGGTGGAGGCAGCATCTCAGAAACGACTTACATTGTGGGATGTTCTAGAGCTGCTGTAGTGCAGGTGTAGTGAGAAAATAGACTTCTGGTATACTGAGTGTCTCCAAACAGTGACCCACGGGCCATTGCTGCCAGAGGGGAATCCATCAAGTTCTCTAATGAACACGTTCTGTAATGTGGCATTACTGCTGTATTCCCATTGTAGTACTATGGTACTACCATAATGGTAGTGTCCCAAAAAACGTTTCTACGATGATGGTCAAAGGGTACATGAAGGTTAATCAAATTTGCAGTATAAATAACATCAATTAATGGACAATATTTGCATTTTGATGTATTAATGATAAATCAGTTGACACGAAACAAAATAAATTTAGGACGTGAGGAGTTATTGATCACAAATAGGATGAAATAATAGTGAGGTATTCATGTGAAACAGCAAAAATAAGTCAATATCCCCACCTATCAACAGGAATAGAGCAACATCCTCATCCTCTTTGTGTTTGGAGGTCTGTCCAATGTCCTAACTCCTCACCAATGTTTACACAGGTCTTTGCCCTTGTCCCTCCCCTTCCTCCTGTCCTGTGCTTGAGCTTAGTGGCTGAGTGAAAACGAAGTGTCACCTCACATTAATTAAGCCTTAAAAATAAACCACATACAATGTCTAAAAACTGTAATGAGCAGTGTGTAGCCAACACCTCTGTTTATTCAGTTCTGAGCTCAAAAGTCTTGGCTAGAAATGTTTAGAGTGTTCTCACAATATATCAGCACATCTGAAAACAGGTTTTTGGAAAGTCTAAGTTTAGAGCAGATTTAATCAGAATATAGATTTATGACACTTACTGTTCTGACACTGTTGTTGCTGAGTTTGTGCTGAACTAAAGCCTGTGTAACACTTTGGGAACAAATAATTTTAGATGTGTGTAATTTGTAAAAAGTCAGGGCATGTCAGACTACATCAGAGTGTCTGAAACACCCTCAGAGTCAAGAGGGTTACGTAGTGATGGGGAGAGAGCGTCATCTACCCACCAGGCGAGGCCTGTCAATACATCATGTTTGGGCAGCCAAGCGCAGGATCCCCAGCTCTGATACATCTGTGCCCGCGGCCATTATTTAGCAGTGATGGGGAGAAAACAAATTTTTTTCGCTTGGGCTGTCGATGGCAAGTATCATGACCTGTGATTCAAACTCATAATCCTCTGATCATAGTGTCGGCATCTTAGCCCACATTTAATTTTCTCGGCTCTCAGGTCTGGACACAAAGTAGACCAAGTAAACGATTGAGCGACTCTTTAAAAGCATTAATGTGTTGGGTTGTGATTGGTGAATGGACTGCACTGAGTGTACAAAATGATTAGCGAGATGTGATGAGTTCGCTAAGCCACCGTAGATCAGTCAGTCTGCAGGTTTCTTGGATGTGGACGTCCATAAAATAGACAGATGAGCTCCTGTAAAAGAAGAAATGACCCCACGTACAATTAATCCAGTTGGAACAGGACTTTATCAGCAACTTTAAGAGAATTTATCTCGGTTCACAGTGTAACTCTAACATATGGCAGTCTGTGCTATATAGGCTAAGTATTGTGCCCTGAAACTAAGTGACTTTAATAAAAGACTTTGTAGAATCCCATGGCCCGGCTGAAGAATGAAGGATTGTGGGTATACGGCTGCAGGAATTTCAGCCGGCTGACATATGATATTTCCTGTACCTCTCCAGTCTTCCATTCCACTACAGAAATGTACACAGCAGACAATCTGTGGTCAGAATGTCAATGCCTCTGGGAGGACCAGCGAAAGAGAGAAATCGAGAGCGAGCGAGAGGCACCGAACTCAAATCTCTCCTCTTCGCAGCTGTATTTGTAAATCCTCTGTAGACTTTCCCTCTGCAACATCACTCCCCTGCACTTCCTCCATCATCGCAAAAGCATGCAAAGTCCAAGAAATTAGCCGTGTTTGTTGAGCCTACGTAAAATTATAGATTACATAAAGGCCACTTAGAAATGAGAAGCACATGATCACTATTTACACTGAACTTCTGCAGCGTACGGGTTCACGTCATGCAGTTAAACCGCTCAAAATCGTTTAAAGGGTCTAGACTGGTCATTTTTAATGAACTATTCTTTTCTCTTCGCTATTTTATGACATCAGTATCATCATAATAAACTGATAAGTTCAGATAGCACATTTCAGAGACAGAGAGAGAGATAATCTAACTCGAAGAAGAAGAAGAAGAAGAAGAAGAGTAGGCAGTAAGAACCTTAAAAGAAGAGAAAGTCACTGTTCTGCCTCCCGTATGTTTTATGTACCTAAATCAGCTGTCATTTTATTTTTATATGTTCATATTCCATTCTCACTTTACTTAACAGGCTGTTTTTCTGTCACTGCTCCTTTAAGACTGAGATGCAAATGATCTTTGCTCCTATTGGCCTGTTTTGTGCTTTATTCAAGAAGCAATCCAGACACTGAGGTCGTTTTCACAGCTGTAATCAGGATGTTTTCACACAGGCACAAACCTAAACGCACCAAAAATGCGCCCCAGCAAACCATGTGAACACATTGTCTCCTCTGATTGGTCAGAGCTGTCTGGTGCGGGAACAAGAAGCAGTAAAAACTAAACTGTTGCTGTCGCTGCGCAGCGTTCACCTACTGTCTCGCAACTGCCGTGTGGAACTCACCTGTCCTGAGCCACGCCTCCTTTCCGCTCTTTAACTGTGCTGAGAGGCAGCAGCTACAGTACCGTTTTAGTTCTAACCGGTTCTCCGTTTAGCTCAAACTTGTGAAGTTACACCATATTTGGGTCGGATCACATTCTCACCGCAAGTTACGGAACTCATTTGGGACCGGACCAAGACCACCTCCTCTCATGGGTCTCGGTACAGTTTGTTTGAACCGCACCCGAGTGCGATTACTGATTTCACACCTGACGAAACAAACCGGACCAAAGTAACAAACGAGCCAGAGTCCTTTTTAACTGGACCAAATAGTGCTGTTGTAAAAATGTGAATGGGCGGAGCTTGACTGAATAGGCTTCGGTGTCTCTGACATCACGAATTCAGCTCCTTTAAAACAGGCCAGTTTGCAGACTGTATTGAAGATATATTACAATACAAAGCAGGTGGATCATTCTCAGTGACACTGATGTGGTGGTGGTGTGTTAGTGTGCCCACTCTATTAGACACAAGTTGGTCCAGCTTGTAGATGTAAAGTCAGAGACCTGTAGTCCTGATGCATTGTTTTTGCTCCAGTAGTGACACTCAAAAAACATCAGCAGCAGCTCTAACACACCACCACCACGTCAGTGTCACTGAGAATGAGGCTCTGTGAGGCTCCTGAACACTGAAGTGCACCTACATGCTCACTGAGTTACAGGATGTGAGGAGGTGGTCATAATGTGATATGACTGTGTAGTTCTTTAAAGCAGTTTTTGGTGTTTTATGTCGTACAGGACGTTGTGATCATTCATTATCTCTCCTACTTCCTGCTCCTTATCTCTCCTCTCATTCAGCCTTGCTCTTCTCCCTCTCTCTCCACATTCTCTATATCTCTCGCCCTTCTGTCTTTTCTCGGTCAATGCCTACCAACTCCTTATTAATTGGGCTATTTTTTTGGGGCCTCTTGTACTCTTTTGTGCACCACTGCTCTCCCGCCCATCCAGCTATGGGGCCAAAGTCACGGCCGGCCCCCGACACACACGGGGCCCCAGCCAGCAGGACTCTGGCCAGTCCATTCAGCCTCCGCTGACAGTTACAGAATGGGCTTTCTGACCCAGAACACTAAACTGGACGTATTATGACAAAAGGGGTGGGGCCTTAGCATCTGGAACAGAAGGAAAATGAGTTTCCCCCCCTGTGATGTGAAAAACACTAATCCACCACCTACTACCTCCTCTGCCGCTTGGTTATGGCCTACATTGTAGATGAATTTACATTGCACAGCGGAGAAAAGCCACACACCGCAGGATATGATTGCGGCATCTGTAAGATTAAGGAAAAAAGAGCCTTCCTGACTCTGCTAATAATCACAGATGGATTAGCGTGTGGGGAACGAGAAGAAACGAATAAAATGTCTCTTACCAACATGCTGGTGTTTAAAAAAGAACAGTGTGTTATAAAGAAAAAAAATACCTCACACAGCGTTATAACCGTTTAAGCACTTTCCTCATCGTTCACTAGCTCTCCGGTCTGTTTTCACGTCTGGTGTCCGTACTCAGCCCTGACTCTGTAAATGGTAAACAATCAAAGTGGCTCAGGCTGAGAAACAGGGGGCGCTGATGCTCCTGCACAGGACGGGGGGAAGGGGAGGGGCAGGGATGAAGACTCATGCACTGAAAGGCATGAAATGAGATATGTGTTGCTTTGTGGGGAAATAGTTCAGTGCTGTTTTGTCCCTTTTTGAATGTTTGTTATAGTTAACTGTAACAGCAGTTTACTAACATACAAGCTAACTAACACTATACTTGCTAAAGCTAATAATCTTTTTTTTTTTTTGTCTGCAAGACCGGTGTTGTTATTTTGTGAATGCACGTACATAAATTGTGGGGGCGGAGTTTCTGAAGGAGCACTGAAGAGAGGGGTGTAAGTTCAAATATAAGCATTTTTCAGAATTGTGTACAGTGCTTTTAACATTCAGTTATTGTTACGACAACATTGCTCAGTGAATTTTACATTTAGAACGTATCCAGAACATTTTTCTTAATGACTAGCAACGCACTTGACCCAACCCATTAAAAAAGACATTAAAAGACATCACCTTCAAAGTGATTTTAACTAACATTGCACCGATAAGTCTGATTGGCATCCATTGACCGATAACAGCACACGTTGTTGACAATAGAAAGACTTCTTTACGTTCTGAGAATGACATTTTCACTTATGTGTTGTGTATAATACTATACTATGTATCCAGGTACAGGTAGTACCCGGGTTACGACGTTGATCCGTTCCTACATTCGCGTTGTAAACCGAATTTCGTGTAAGTCGGAACATACGTAAATATTGTACATAAATAACATACTATAAGCACTTATTCTATCCTAAAACTTATCCTAACACAGTAATGATCAAAAAACACATAAAATACGTTTAATGATGAAAGGAAACAGCCGCGTAACCATGTATTCTTCCACCACGCACACCAAACTAGAGGTATGCATTACCGCGGGGCTCCCACGGGACCTGCGGGACCCGTTTCAATATCTTGCGGCGCGGGACCACAATTAATCGTCTCTTGCGGGAGAGGTCGGTCAGTCAGTCAGTCAGTCGTCGTGGGAGCAGGACGAGACATACATGTCGAAAAATCCCACAAATTAATAAATAGTCTAGAAAATGATGAGAATCATGCAGCTAAACAGTCAGTAAGACAGTCAAAATACTGGCGGAGCGTCACGTGAACAGACCTTCAGTCTCTCTCGCTCACTCTCTCTCACACACACACAAACGCGCGCACTTTCTCTCTCTCTTTCTCTCTCTCTCTCTCACACACACACACACACACACACACACAGGCTCTCTCTGCACTAATAATTATTCATTAGGCCATAATTTTTAATATTACATTTGATTGGCCATGTCAATGGTGACATCACCCAGAAGCACTTGCGGGATCTACACGGTTTAAAACAGTTATAAATTGTTCATATCGGTTATTTTATGCAGATGTGTTGTGCTGGCTTAGTGTTTTATTAATGTAGTCATCATCCTGTGTTCGTAGATGTGATTAATTTGTTTATGTGAGTAACTTACCGTCTGTGAGATGTGCAGTAACACTGATCTCATCAGCAGCTTAGAGTGTGTTATATATGTATCTGGGTTTTATGCAAAGGGGTCTCCAATAAGGAAAAATAAGACTTTTCTGTATTATACTGTATTTACCAAGTTATCTTTGCTCTGCCACTACAATATCTAAGTAAGTTTAAATCTCTGTGTAGTTAATCAGATTGATGTGAGGATTAGGGGCAGTACTAGGGCGGGGCTACGAAGCAATAACTTCGGGTCTTTTCTCAATATCTCCGAATCTTACATCCAACCCAGAACCGATCCAGCAACATCCGCTCCCTCCTTCTGTCTCTTTGAACGAGACTGCTTGCGCACCCCACACACACTGGAGGACAAACTAAAGTCAACTCGCGCGCGCGAACGCCCCGCCCCCCGTGAGTACTGCGGGCGGGAGCGGGCAGCATGTTTATGTGGCAGGCGGGAGCGGGACCAAATATGACGATTTTATCGCGGGAGTGGGACGAAAACATGCGGGAGCGGGACTAAAAAATCAGTCCCGCGCAGACCTCTACACCAAACACGAAAAAAGGCTTTATACAGTAAATGGGAGATGTGTCGTAACCACGAAACATCGTAACTCGGGGACGACGTAACCCGAGGACTACCTGTATATGTATTAATTTTACTGATTAATTTTGATTTTGCCACTCAACTTTTGGTTACCATATTCTCCAGAATGTCCCGTCTTCTGAAAATGATTATTAATAATAACGGAGATCAGTAACTTGTGTGTTGGTCAACGTAGCTGGCTTAGCTAGGTAGCTACACTATAGCTACACTCCAGGGAAGTCGTTCTACTAGAGCATTGCTGTGAGGATTTGATTACATTTAATGATAATAGTGTTTGTGATGTCAAGACGTTGGATGAACACCACCACCACCTCATCCTCAACTCATCCCAAAAGTATTGGATGGAGCAGAGAACACAGTTCCACCTCACAGCTTAATGATGTCCCTCTAGCCCACAGCTGGCATTAGGGCATGGTGCCAACAGGTTCATTTTTGGTCCTATTCTATTGTCAGTACATCTCTACAAGGACTAGAAAGGTTGTGTGTACATCATTCATTAGAACACTGAGGCTAGGTTGAGGTTTTCTAAGGTGGAGAAATGTGAGAATGTCAAGTCTAGGCCATATACAAACGGTGGGGGCAGGTCTAGGCCATGACTACCGGGTAATAGCCGGATTCACGGATGTTCTCCATTGGGGGATCCCCAGCACCCCAACAAAGGATTTGGAGGAACATCCACTAGAAACTGATGCTGGAGAACATGAGTGTTTGGCTGTACTATGAAATGCCTACAGTATTCTCTCTCTCTCTCTCTCTCCCTCTCTCTCTCTCCAGCTGCTTCAGATCACTGCCCTGCGGAGGTGACGGGTTATCTCTGCAGTTGTTTCTCCCAACTGAGAGCAATTAGATCACCATGTTTGTCCTTTTGTTCAACACAACTGGAGAAGACTGAATGAAGACACTGAAGAGATGATCTGTCCATCTCTCACTGGTCACCACTGTCCTCAACTGCATCAAAGAGCCTCACGGTTCTGCTTTTATTACAGTCGTCCCTCCAGATCCTTCACTCCTGTAAGGTTTTGTCAAATCCTGACCTTGAACCCAAATCTGGATTGTGTGATTTCTTTGTTAATTTAAACCCACAAATGTGTAAATTAGATTGAAACCCTGATTTTATGGCATAAACAAGATTATTACTCTGCAATATGTGATGGCCAGAACCAATCAGGACACAGAAGGGAAACACACGAAGGATGCAGCCAGTTCAGCTAGTTCAGTCCTGCTTTTTGAGTTTGTTGAGAAATGGCTCTTCTACTCATTTCTCCTCTAAGCTGCTACAATATAAGCTAAATTTGTTTTGTATGGCAAACTTTGGGCTTCAACATTCCTTATGACTCATAGAGAGCTGTCAATCATGCATCTTAAGACCACGCCCACATTGTTTTCAGGACTTGAGTGAATTTTTTGCCATTTTTCGAAGAGTTTTTAATCATATCACATCTTATTGTTATTTTTAGACTTCACTAGATGTTTAACATAATTCCCAAGTTTAATATTGTACAAAAATTTACATTTTATATGTTTCTCTGGAATTTCATGCAGTTTAAAGCTTGCATGTAGCCTTGTAGCTCCAGTGCTAAACTTAAAAAGCTAACGTTAGACATCAGATTGACTTCAAATTGAATTACTCCTGTACTGTTCCTTTAAAACCTCTCTCTCCAGGTATTCTCATGGCCACTGTTTTCCGTCTGAGACCTGGCTAAACAGAACGGCTTATCATAAAGTATTTGTTTTCATGCTTCAAGAAAGAACCCTCCTGCAGAACCCTCCTGCGAGGAGGCAGCGCCTGAGCTTAGAAATCTGGAATTTTGGGGAGTCTCCTTAAACTGATCTATGTGTATAAATCTTGATGGTTCCCTGTTCGTCCATGGTGTTGCCATTCCAGAGAGCCGGGGGGAGATTGCAGAAGTGTCCAGATTTGGAAAAGACCCCAAGCAGCTGTTCAGTGGCGAGATTGCTGATCCAGGGTCAGTGTTGCATATATCTTGCATATAGTGGTTAAAGATGACAGCGTGGATGGATTTTTGGAGTCCTCAGTGTTAACATGGCCAAAGACTTCCATGTACTTCCATATACAGAGTGTGTTTACATGCATATTAGGGTGTTCAACAGTGTCATTATCTGTATCTGAATCTGTTTAGAGCTCAAAACATCTGTTTCTGTATACATCAGGCCGGCACATCCAGGAATTTTGGCTTGCAGCATGACCCCACCCCCTTTTTTGGGGGAAAACAAATTACACTACCCATAGACTGTAATGGAAAATGGCAATACATAACATAACAAAACCAAGAACCATGATTCAGAACTTGCTTTGGGTCAATACACAATGTCAGGTGACTCTGCATTCCATAGAACATCAACAATACCTCAAAAAGTGAAGTAATGTCCCTGCATCCTTATGCAATTACCCATAACCCCTCTGAATAACCGAGCCAGACATTTATTCCCTCACAGCAAATGAGTGATGGCCAAATCGTATTGTCTTCATTGGCCCTAAAACTGCCAATGAGTGACAGTGATGACTTTATGCAAATCTGAATGCTACAGCCTCAGTTTATGCCGACTGTTGGCCGTCTACATTTGGGCCAGTTCTGGCCCACAGTACACTGGTTATTGCCATAACTGACCCATCGATGCTGTAATTGGGCCGTAAGAAATAGACCTAATGTTATGTGATGTCTCAACCAGTCTTTAAAAAAAGCCTCTCAGCTTCTCTAATTTCCACTGACATCCTATGTCCAGGGAAAAGGCTCCACCCTGCTGTCTTCATCGGCAGGATCTGCATGGGTCAAGACCATCACAAGACCAATAACGCCAAAGACTCTTTCATGCTTTTGTTTATTATTGAACTAGTACTTTAGTTAAATGATACAGATCAACTCTCTTCATTGACGGCTCCATCATCGTGGCTACTCAACAGTGTTTCAGGAATTGCACCTCTGCAGTATTTTGATTGCGTGGGCGTGGCCTTATTATCAAGTTTAGCAAACCCATCAATCTCAGCCAACTTTCCTGTAACTTTCACAGTAACAGTCTCAGCTCTATTTTAATAATGATGGAGAGCTTCAAAAATTAGATCAAAAAATATTTTTTAAGTTGTGTATTTTTGGAAATTTTTATTGATATGCTTAAGGTGACAACCTCACTGTAACTGTTACAATTCAATATATTGTGATACTCTTAACAAAATATATTTTTAAAATTCAATTTGATTAAAATTGTCTGCGGTGTGTCCTAACACTGCTTGTTTACATTAGAGTGGAAGAGTCTAATGGCCGAAGATAGATTACAATACTGCCATCTAGTGGTTGTGGGTTTAAACTCGACACAAAATGATCCACCAATTTTTACATGCAAACTCTTAACCTTTTAACATCCTGCTCAACCATATGGTAGTCACTATATCTTATTGAAGAACTTAACATAATGTGATTGTGTCATCTCTACCAATCGGTAGAGGTATGTTAGGTTAAGAAATGACCACTAGATGCAACATTTCCTTGTCTGAATGTAAACCAGCAATGCTTCACAGCCAAACCACAAATAATAAACTGGATCAAAAGTCATAGAAACCATTTGCATATTCACGCCAGACAGGAGGTCATTTGCATATATTAGTCTTAAAGGCACAGTAAGAAAAACTAATGCTTAATTCTATGTGATGGAATAATTTGAAAAATAGTCAAATAAAAATGAAGGATGACGTTTTTAATACATAAACATTTACAAATGTTATAAGTTACAAGGAAAATACAGTTTGTTGGCCCTTTAAATGCTTTATTGTAGCTATTTCATTGAACTGAATATCATGTCACTTTGGTCTATGTGAGAACATGTGCTTCCCACAATGCCGAGTGAGTTTTCTCATACTGACTTATCAAACCAACTTTCCTCCATCAGGAACAGAATTATCCTCTATTACATCAATCTCACACACACACACACACACACACACACACACACACCCTTCACCCTAAGGCAATGGAAGTAGCATCTACCAAGAATGAGTCTGCTTCTTTGAGTTAAACATGCTATCCTACAAACATGTTGTAAATATTCTGTCCCTTTACACTTCTTATCAGCCAAGATGTTTTGATTCTTGTTTTGTTCATTTAGAAGTGGAGCTCTCAGAACTCAGTATTTGCCTAAATAGCTGGTTTCTGCCAAAATACATCATAAAAACATCTTTCAAAGCACATCCAGATCTCAGTTGTGGTTTAGGACACAGTGTGACTTACTGTCAGCTTTAAACACCAATAAAACCTCACTTCAGACGGCGGCAGGGCTGCTCGAAGACTGATACTGGACCACACTCCTCTGTTTTTATGAGAGCCTTCTCAGTCAAACTGATTCAAGATCTGCACTTCCTGCTGGTTGCTCCAACATGGTGGAATCAGCATTCAGCTACACAAGTTCATTCTTAAAGCTCACAGTAAGTCATACTGTGTACACCACTACACCACATTGACTAGTCTGTAAAACCTTAATCTGGACTGGAAGAGGTTTATTTATTTTGACAGAAGCAACTGGGCCCTTTAGGGGACTAATGAGCTCTGACAGCTCCACTTCTAAATTAGTGAAGCAAGACTCAAAACATCTCGGCTGAGGTAAGGGGGAAGTCCAAATCTGATATTTTTGAGTCATCTATTTCTGTTCAACTATTCTGGGGTTTGAGTTCCAGACTTTTCAAGCCAAATATTGTGGGAATTTGTCCATCTGGACAAAAACGATTGACCCTAGAGCATCACCCAAGACAGCATGGGTAAGGACTTGGACCTTCGGAATGCATGATAGTGAGCGCTGTGGCGAGCAGGGCATTCCCTAACCCATACAGCCACTTCATATCTAGTACTGTTTGGTTTCTACACAAGGCCTCAGATCTTGGAGAACCATGAATGTCTCTTAAAGGAACACTAAGTGAGATGTGCAAAGGTTTCTTTAAGGCTCTTCTCTTGAACGTTCAAGTCAAAAACTGCTAATGAAGTTCTATTTCTGAGAGTGCGTCATAACTTCCATTGCCAGTCCATTGAGCGCTACATCAAGTATAACCATCTACACACTTTTCTCATGAGCCGAACGCTGTTAAACGTAACCAGGCCTCGTCTCTGACGCAAACATCAGTGTTTTGAAAATCATTATTGATTACGTGATGAGTGCCAGAGCAGTGCTCAATCTTTTTGAGTGCTCGCTGAGTGACGTTGAGGGGAGCTTCAGAGCAGCGGTGCTTTAAAAGCCAGGCCAATTACTCCTCTACGCTTTGAAAATCCAGGCCAAATTTCGGCGTCCCATTCAAGCTTTCTACTCCTTATCTGCTGCCATCAGGGCAGAAGGGAAGTGAAGTTTACACTGACGTGAGGTCACCCTGGATACAGGATCACCCCTGTCGCCCAGCTCTTTAAATCCAGCTACTCGCCCTCTCTCTCTTTCTCTTTAACTCTCGATAGAACTGCGCATTCAGCAACCAGCCAGTGCAACGTCAACACCAACCTCCAGAGTGGTTAAACAGCTCAAGGTCTCAAGATCAAGAACTTCCAAACTTTTAACATCAAGGTATTCAAACCATTTACAAGTGTACAGTGGAATGAACCAATGATCCTAGACAATATTGCAATATACAGAGCAAGAAACTGACCAGCGGTCTTCTACCCTTCATACTATGAACTCTTTTATAACTATTCCCTGATATTCAACTGATTCATCTGTGAAAATTAATGTGGTGACTTATGGCTGGGAACAGTCGAAATTGAACAGTACACAGGGTCTGCAAGATCAGAGCCAAGTGCAGGATATATACCCTGCATGTTTAATATGGTAGTAACTTCAGGCTCCTGCAGATGGCATTGCACTACAGTGATCAGGCTATAAATACCTGCAGGGTGTGTAATAGGATTCATAGATTAAAAAGAGGTGGTACCGTGCAGTTAAAGTCTTGTTTGAGGTGTGAACGATGGGTCATTAATGTTTGGCTAAAAGGAGTGATTGTATTTGGGGGTTAAAGGTCGGAGTGTGAAGGAAGTAGCTGAATTTGCAGGTGTATAGAAGCGTACGGTCATACAGGTCTACCAGCAGTGCTAACAATTCCAGTCTACAGGACATTCTGTGGAGTTTTTATTGCATTTTAAACTTTTAGGTAGTTGCTCCCCATTTGTGGAAATTTGTGTAAATATGCACATTAATTGTCTGGAAGAAGTGCCTTGTCTTCACATAACTATGGGCTCTAATGGACGTGATATATGAGCATTTTGAGTGCCATATTGGAACCATTTTTCAAGAAAAACAAACCAAAAAATCGCTCAAATGTTCCAGCAGCTGAATGACCATGAGGCGGGTTTATTGAGAGGGGTCTCGGGGTCTACTTTCGGAGAGGGTTTCTGTATGAACCATGTGTGTTCTTCAAAGGCTTCCAAAGCTGCCTCATTCAACGAGTAATTCCAAATCAAATACATGCATGATGAGAACCGGAGTACGCTCACTGGGTAAGCAGGAATAGAGGGTTGTATTGGGTATCCAGGCCCACCAATGCAGAAAGACAATAAATCTTAAGTTTTACACCCAAATGTATGTAATGTATGGTTTGTCTAAATTGTCCATTACACACTAATGAAGGGAAACAATTACTCTGTAAGCGTTTAATGGTCCTTTATGGTGTGTGTAGTGTTCTCAAGCGTAGATGTGCCATAGATATCACAGTAATCTCTCCGGGCATGTCCGCTGAGGCAATTGTTCTTAGGGGCGCACCTGCGAAACCGCATTCACGCTGTAAACAGCCAGAATGTGTTTATATGGGGGAAAAATGAGCTGTGGCCTTCACATATGTAAACATTTTAGTACTTTTATGTTGCTGAGGCCCAAACATGTCAAGGGGAACAACATGAATCACCAATGTTTTCTGCTGCATGTGCATTCCCAGCTCATTTTCCACAGACAATGCATGTGGATACCAACCCCCAGATCCCTTATCATTACTTCACTAGCCAAGACGTAACTGCCCATGCCACTGAATACTGCACTGCGTTGGGTTAAGCATGTTTGTGTATATAACCTGTAGACTGTGAACACATTGGCATTGGGTACAGTTCCCATTCGCTGGGTACAGGAATCATTCAGTGAGGATACTGCGTCTAGCCCAAACCCATCGTCCAACACAGTTTTGCAGTTGTTGAACGTTGTCCTGCTAACAAGACTTGTTATAATGTATAGCCAGTAAAGTCTTTGGCATCATGCCCAGTGACTGTATAAAATATGGACAGAGCATCGTCTCTAAAAGGTGCAATAACGAGTCTAGCGCCCCTGCTGGCTGACTGCAGTATGTTGTGTAGCTCCGCCCATTCCCATGTGCTTAACAATCAAAGAACAGCTCAATTTCAACATCTTTCTATCTACAGTACTTAACTAATATTGGCACAATTTTATGTCCCCCAGAAATTAGTGTTTAAAATAATATCCTACTATATTGTAAGAAAATGTGGTTACACAACCTTGGTTGGAAGGCGAAACTGTTGCAAGGGTTGCCAGGTGCACAATTTTTCCATCACAACAGGCTAGTTTGAAAAATCAGTCATGGGTGACAATTCAGAGAACAGGTGTGGTTGCAGATCGGTTGTTGGTCATCGGTTCTGGTTTGGAAATAAGACCCGAAGCTATTGAGAAAAGACCTGGGGCTATAGCCCCATGACCCGGCTCTAGTACGGCCCCTGATCAACAGTGGTTCATTTAAGACATTTTATAGCTACTTAGCTAGTTTGTTGTGCTAGCTAGCATGAGCGTTAAAGTTTTATCCCACTTAGCTAAACTCTTTAAAAAAATTGTCCTTCAAGGGTTCTTTACTAAAGAAAATGGTTCTATACAGAACCATGAACACTCAAAGAACCCTTCTCATGAAGAAAAGGTTTTAAATTGTTGTATTTGTGAATGTTCATCATAAAAAGAAGGAAAGAATGAATGATGGAGCATCTTCTCTGAGAAAATGTAGCTGCACATCAAATCATTGTGATAATCCCTGATTTACAATGCCTAGGGATGGGTGGATTGATACTGAAATATCAATAATTCCAGTTCCGATACTTCCATTTAAATGTCGATCGTGACATGCAAATGTACATTTTTAAAGCTACATCGGCCTGTGCTGTTCTAAATTTTTCTAATGTATTGTGACATTGTAACAGTGTTATTTTTAAATACCAAAAAAATTTTTAGAAAAAAAATACTTTTATGCGTTCATACTGGCTTTTTATCTTGAATTCTGCATCAAAACATATAGAAATTGTTTTTCCATCCATCCAAATTCCTTAACCACTCAGTCCAGTCCAGCGTAGTCAACCCTTCAAACCCTTTCACTCTTCAAACCTTCATCATGTTTTTGTTTTATGTAGACGTAAAAATAGTTTTGAATCTGCTGAATCTGTTCTACAGTCTGAATACACTACAGAGGTGTGACAACACTGCCTCAAGTGGACAGAAAAGGAACTCATGATGTAGCCTGTGGCCACACACCATTTTAAACATTTTAATTTTATCTTCCTTTTTCTTTTATGTTACTTTTAAAGTATTTAGGAATATCTCTGTAAATCATAAGATGTGTAATAAACGGTTTAGAAGAGTTGCATAACAAAAAAACTAAACAAAGAATGCCAACGACCACACCTGCTTTTTGTTGTAAGTAGGTGTATATACCTTCATCTCAGTTTTACATTTATATATTCACACTAACAACTTCTGTTAAACTTTTCAATCTTTAAAAGCATGTATTTATACTTTATATAGTTAAAAAAAAAGCTGATTTATTGTCCACCACGTCTAAGTGAAATATATATATATAAAGCATGTAAACACAGATAAAAACATAAAGATTATTTAATGTGTATAAAAAGGCAAAACCTGAAGTATTTTGGCCAAAATGGGATTCCTAAGGGTTTAGGATGGGTATCGAAATGGGTGGTATCGCCCATCCCTTCACACAGCCTCATGAAAGTAGTGAGTGGGCGTGGCTTAGAACCAAAAGCGTTCTAGGCGTGGTCCCGCCCCCTTGACTTTTCTTCTCGGGCTTGAGTTAAAGCGTGCACCCGAAGCCCACCGTGCACTGTAGCTCACAAGAAGAGTCGCCCCCCCCTCTCATCTCCTCCCCAGTCACACACCCCCACCCCCGCTCCTCCACCCATCCTCCCTCCTTTAGCGCAGTATGCACGTTGCGCGAGGACTCCGCTCGGCGCTCGGGACATGTAAAGCCGGCCGAGAGGAGCGCGGGCAGCAGCGGCCGTGGAGCTCTCCGTAGCCGGCAGAGGGACACCGAGAACAGCGAGAGTACCGACAGCGGAGCGGGGGAACGGCACCATGCACGCGCTGCTCTGGACTGTGCTGTGTTTGCTGCCGGACCTGGCGCACGCAGCGAGCTCCAGCCAAGGTACGAACGCTTCTCTTATTCCGTCCGGTACCGGTACCGGTACCAGCACTCGGGCTCTGCTCAGTCACAGTAAAGAGTCTAGTCCGGTTTGGTCACAAGTGACAAGTCCACGGGCTCGTCAACGCACGCTGTCACGAATGAATGGACTGGACCGGTTCTGACCTACCGAACTTTTTGTTCCGGACTAAAGTCTCAGAACACTGACCCATTAGACTGGATGTAAACTTTCTGCATTTACACCACTAAACATACAAAAATAATTAGCTAATATCTCTAATAATTAACTAATATAGCAAAATAATGCGCTAATATCTCTAATAATGAGCTAATATCTCAAAATAATGAGTTAATATCTGTAATAGTTAGCGAATATCTCTAATAATCACCTAATATCTCACAATAATGAGTTAATATCTGTAATAGTTATCTAATATCTCTAATAATCTCTCAAAATAGTGAGTTAATAAGCTAATAATGACGTAAGAGCGTCCCTGGGTTTGAGAAAGATGCTGTATAAGTGTGACGTTCATTCATTCAAGAGAGTTAATACACAGTCTCACAGAGAGGGGAGTCTGGGTTTGTCATTGACCAGAAGCAGCAGGCTGGACCGAACCGAGTCTGTCTGGGTTTGGAGGAAGATAAAGATCACTTGAATAAATGTATCGATTCATTCGCCTATTCACCGAAAGATTCGGTTTGACAAAGTCACTAGAACTAGAAGTTCTCATCACTGTCCCTGTCTGCCTGTCTGTCTGTCTACAGCCCCTTCTCACGCGCAGCTCGGCGCCTTTGAAGTCGTGACTCCCGCGCGCGTAGACGAGGCCGGTCAGCCGGTGCCGGAGAGCGCGCACTTCAAACGCCGAAGGCGGAGCGCGGAGGCGGCGGGAGAGCACGCGCACGAGCACTGGGTCACGGAGCGCGTTCACTACCGCATCGCCGCCTTCGGACGAGACTACCGCCTGAACCTGACTCTGGACAGCGGCTTCCTGGCGCCCGCCTACAGCGTCACGGTGCTCGGGTTGGGCGGCGGACGGAACCTCACGGAGGAGGAGGAAGAGGAGGAGCAGGAGGAGGAGACGGCGTACCAGCACTGTTTTTACCGGGGACACGTGAACGCGCACGCGGAGGACACTGCCGTGATCAGCCTGTGCTCAGGGCTGGTGAGTTGGACGTTGTGTTATTGTCAACGTTTGGGACAGTGTTACACGTGCACTCAGAGATGTGTGTTGGCACAGTGTGTTTTATTATATGGCACAGCATATTAAGCAATATGTGACAGTGCTGGGTCATATGAGAAAGTGTGTTGGGTAATATGAGACGGTGTGTAATAAGGGAAAGTGTTGCATCACATGGTACAGCATGATTGGTGATATGAGACAGTGTGTTGGGTAATGCGGCTCACTTTTATATGGTAGGCTACAGCATATTAAGTAATATGGGACAGTGTGTTCGGTGATATGGGACAGTGTGTTGGGTAATATGGGACAGTGTGTTGGGTAATATGGGACAGTGTGTTATTTGATCCTGTGGGACTGTTGGGTAATTTGAACAGTGATTTTGGTAATATGGGATACTGTGTTGGATAATGTGCTACAGTGTGTTTGGGTAATATGGGACAGTAGTGTGTTTGGTAATATGAGGCAGTAGTGTGGTAGTATGAGAGACAATAGTGTGTTTGGTAATATGAGACAGCAGTATGTTTGGTAATATGAGACAGCAGTGTGTTTGGTAATATGAGACAGCAGTATGTTTGGTAATATGAGACAGCAGTGTGTTTGGTAATATGAGACAGCAGTGTGTTTGGTAATATGAGACAGCAGTGTGTTTGGTAATATGGGACAGTAGTGTGTTTGGTAATATGAGACAGCAGTGTGTTTGGTAATATGGGACAGTAGTGTGTTTGGTAATATGAGACAGCAGTATGTTTGGTAATATGAGACAGCAGTATGTTTGGTAATATGAGACAGCAGTGTGTTTGGTAATATGAGACAGCAGTATGTTTGGTAATATGGGACAGTAGTGTGTTTGGTAATATGGGACAGCAGTGTGTTTGGTAATATGGGACAGCAGTGTGTTTGGTAATATGGGACAGCAGTGTGTTTGGTAATATGGGACAGTAGTGTGTTTGGTAATATGGGACAGTAGTGTGTTTGGTATAATGGGACAGTAGTGTGT
>BRDA01078643.1:8920-20234 GCA_036984385.1 Crenuchus spilurus
AAACTCAGTAAGTTCTTATTTCTAATGACTTCAAAAAGAAAATTTTTATAAAAATTCCCAAAAATAAAATAAATAAATTCCACATTTAAGCCAATTAAAAATATTTTTAAAAGAAAAACTTCAGTAATCTTTATTCTTGAATGACTCAAATTGCACAGTCTGTGTAATAAACAAAAATGTTCATTAATGTTTAATGTACTTAACCAAGCTAAAGTTTTTCACAATAATTTTAAGTGCTTTGACACATAATGAACAAAACAAGAACATTTTGCAAGTGCAATCCATATACATCAGAGCCTAACAACAATAAGAGGGTAAAGCTGGGACCCTTTGAATTTTTTAAATTATTTTTCTTTTCTTCTTCCACAGTTCCAAAACTTACATGCCCACCGCATCTGGTTTAGTTGTGTTCAAGCTGCAAAAAAAGAACATTTTTTAAAAACGGATTCAAAACATTGTAGATTTACTGCTCACACAAGGTAAAGTGTGTTTCATGAAATATCATATCTGTGCTTACAAAAAAGGCTTAGTTAGAGGTTTTATTCAACACATCAGCAGAAATTAAGTTTATACCAGACTGTAGCCATCAATACATTGCTCTGAGTGTTAAGGCTTCAACTTAAATAATATTAAATATACTAAACGTAACAGGTATAGACCTGTTTGCACAAAGGTTTCGGTACACAGCCAGGTGCTACATTTCGTAATATGCACATTAATTTACCGCTCGCATTTAGGTTTGTTTAAAAAGCTAGTTGAACAAATTTGAAAAGAGTTAACGCTAAGGTTTGGATGCCTATTTTTTTTATACCTGTGCGGCACTGCAGCTAGCAGCTAGCAGCTAACATTAAGAGTAAAACTTACTCTCAAGTATTTCTACTTAGACGGCAGTCATCACTATTAACAGAACATATGTCCTGGGGAAATGTAATAATGACTTACTGAACCATAGCAAACAAACAATAATTGGTATTAAAGTTGAACTTACGTAGCTAAAGTTCAGAAGGTCTTCGTATAATGTGTAGGTCTGGAATGTTCTCCCGCTCAGCTCCTACATGCATGTGCAGTGCACAACTCGAAAATGTCTAGTGTAGTTTACACAAGTGTATTTAGTTTTGGAAGGTTTTCATACAAAATGAGAACCTTACTAAAATTACACGAGTTAAATCACTAGTGGAGTATGAAATAAGTAAACTACACTAGTGTTATTTGAGTAAGTTTTGGTGTTACCTTTTACAGTGTAGTAGATTTGACACCTCATAATGAAAAGTACTAGGTCTTAGAGATGCTATGAAACCTGAATGGACATTATTGTATGAATCACCAATAAAATAAAGAATGAATGACAGGCAGTGGGGGATTCTGCATGATATTGTTTCTGATAACATTTCTATCTTTTTTAAACCCTGAAATTAGACTTCAGTGTCCCTTCTGTACACAGAGGGAAGCAGTGTTCTTTGCTTGTATACATTGTAGTATACAGGTAGTGTTTCCTGTTTAATGTTTTACATAATGTGTTTATGGTTTACCATTTAATTTGATAGTTAAGACTTTTAACTTTGGGATTAAATATGTCAAAATGTCAATTTTATTATTGGTCCAGCAGAAAGGTCATATACAACAGCTGGAAGAATGAAGTGATGCAAAATACAGATTACAATGTAACAAGAACTCTCTGTAGACTAGGTAAATTAAGGATTTTAATTTTTTTATTTTTATAAAATTGTGAGAGCTGGTGTAATGGTGAGTGAATGTGCAAAGGAAGAGCTTTGCTTTACACTAACATTTAGTTAATATATTGTGGTTAAGTGAAGAACGTGTTAATGTTTCTATTATTCAGTCAAAGATGCTTTATTGTCATTTTTTATTTGTTTGTTTATTGGCTGAGACGATCTGAAGTGACCACTAAGTGCTCCTGTGTAATGACTTGTTTAAAATAAATGACTAAAAAAATAAACGGCTAAAAAAAAGACCATCACATTCTCGCTTCACAGTGAGAGTGTCTTCCTGTGTGAGCTATGCTAATCACTACCATCCATCACGCTTAGCCAGGCTAATAAACAAGCTAACAACTGAGAGAGAGAGAGAGAGAGAGAGAGAGAGAGAGAGAGACAGAGAGAGAGAGAGAGAGAGATAAAGTGATATTGTTACTTAATTCTCTTAAAAAAAACTGGAGTCAAGGCTGAGAAAATAAACACACTTGACCTTTGGCTAACAAAGAGGTCAAACAATGAAAACACGACTGAAACTCCACACCTCATTCACGCAACTACAAACATATGCACATTACAATAATCCAAGACAAATTCATAACTAATTCAGCACTTAAACCCTTAAAAAATCACCCATAACCAAATACTGTTTCTCCATATACACAAAGAGCCAGAACATTACACACACTCACATAACGTGAATAACACTCATTATCTCCTCACAGTGGTGCATGTGAAGTTCTGGCATATATAAGACAGTAAGATAACGGTAACGTGGTGTAACGAATGGTGGAGAAGTGCAGGTTAGTGCTCCTCTAGGAAAGGTGCAAGTGGTGGATGGGAATTAGCCCTGTCTTCAGTAGAGAACACGCAGGAGACATCCGTGCGGGCAATGGAGACCATTTATTTAGAGAAAGAAGCACCCACACTCCACTCATCACAAACCAGGATAACAGCAGCTGATACAGCAAACAGGCTACAACCTCAAGCTATCCACACATGTACACAATGTGCTTGTCTAGCTTACTATATTACTCACAGGATGCATATGTCCCACCCCCAGGCACTTAAAGTGACCGTTACAGTGGACATGTTGAATGTGAGATAAATGGACATGATGGAAGACCTCAGATACTTTGGCAAGGGCCAAAGGGACAAATTATAGTCAGATGACTGAGTAGAAGCATCTCTGAAGTAACAAAGTTTGTGAGGTGCCCCTTGTCAGCAGTGGTCACTACCTACCAACAGTGGCCTCCAACAATCACAGATATCACATGACACCTTCAGAGGTCTTGTAGAGTCAGCAACTTGATGGATCCGAGCTGTTCTGGTGTTTGTCTTGAAGGGACGATCAGCAGCATATTAAACAGTCTGATCCAGTCTTTAAGTGTAAACCTAAAAAGTATATTTATGCTGTAGGTTTTTCTATAGTCTAGAACTCAATAGTCACCTAAATAGTAAATATGTAAAAGATACATCACCAGAACTTCTTTAGAAACTGAAATCTCCTTTTAGTCAATCTGTTAGTGTGTGACTGTGTGTGTGTGTGTGTGTGTGTGGCTGGATCCCTGTTGTGCTGTGCATCTGCTGGTGTCACGCCTGTCTCCTATTGATGATGTAATGAGACTGACAGCTACCGCTGCTTTATTAACACAACACAACACTGTGACACTGACCGATGATGTCATCACCGCCAACACCACGAGAGACCCCACTGCACTGTACACACTCTGTGTGTGTGTGTGTGTGTGTGTGTCTGTGTGTGTGTGTGAGACAGGGAGGAAAAGGACAGAGGACTTTGTCTGAGGCCACCAGATGTTTTACTGAACCACCCAGAGAGAGAGAGAGAGAGAGAGAGAGAGAGAGAGAATGACATAGGGAGCAAAGTAAAGAGAGGGATGAGAGAGAGGGAGACATAGGTAATAAGTATAAAGAAAGAGAAAGGAGACCGTGAATGAGAATGAGAGCATATATATGAGAGTCTATAAAAGAGTGCAGTAAAATTGTTAGCATTTGCATATCAGTAACATGCAGTATGGTGTCTACACACACACACACACACTCACTCACACACACACACACGTTTTATGCTCCAGTATTAGCGAGCATGTGTGAGGGCCACCTTTTAGTGTTCTAGACACAAACAGAACCTCTTTCAGTCTTCTACACTGAAACAGATGTCGAATTGCTCAGGAGACAAAGCGAGGGAGGGAGATGGAGGAGTTAGTATCCTGTCTTTTGCTAAATGCTAATGTGGGTTTATCTTAAAGTGATGGTTAAGCCAAAAATAAAATAAACAGTTTTTTGAACAGCTAGACACATTAGCTTGAGGTAAGTTAAGGATCTGACCATTTAGGTCTTCATTTAGCATAATGCTAATTGTTGTGCATATTACTTATTAGCTACATTAGCCTTGTAGCTCCAGTGTAAAAAACCAAGCAGCAACCTGCTAATTCATTGGCTGATTGGCTACATTTGGAGAAATGCGAACATGTAAACTAAGTGGCCATATACCTGCCTATTCAGCCTATAAATGTTTATCTCCACCCATTCACACTGAAAAAGTTTTAAGCCTGGACTGCTTTTTGATTGAGGTGCAATACAGGGCAGCCAATCACAACAGAGATAATTTACATATTTCATATTTTAAAAGGTACAGTCACAAAACAGGCAGTTTAATTCTAAGGGATAGTTGGAAAAATAATTTGAACATTAAACATGACTGATCATGGCTGTTTTTTGTACATAAAACATCATAAATGGGCTTTTTAAAAATGCAAAAAAACTATAATATGAGCTTTTTAACTGAGAATAAATGTATGACAGACAAACCACAGGTTTTAATCCAACATGGTGGTACACAAAAGTGTGTCCCCCAGATGGAAACACATGGAAATGTCATTAATTCCATTAAGTAATTATCATTATCTACAAGGAAGCATGTGATGGAGAAAGCTTTCATTTGCTTAGAGGAAGTGTTTGATCTACTTTTCACGTTCCTGCAGCATTACTAACAAGATATTCCCTGTAAGTGTAAACATCTGTTCTCATCCAATGGAGACAAAATGGCAGACTCTATTCCAAGCCAAACTAGAGCCTGGAGCACAAGCTGAGCTCGAGTGTCTCTGTGAAGTCTAAACCTCCTTAATCCTGGTTTTATTACGGCTCTTATACCCCTCTTAATCCAGGTCAGGAGGAGAAAAAAAAACAACAACAAAAACTGCAACAGCTCAAAGGTAGGACGTGTCAATCACTTGCAGTGTGCTCAAAATGCCACACTAGCACAGTGGTCTGCTTGAACCTGAAAATGACCTCAAACCAGGCCCCTTTACGCCGATGTAGAGAACCAATCAGGACTGACAGACGCACATTCTACCTGAACCCTCTCGGGTCTACTGACACACAAGGGTTATCAAAGATGTGATTTTACAGTACTTTGTTGAGGTCTGCTATGATTTGTATCCCAACTTAAGGCATTAGCACAGTCTCAAGAAATTTCTCATCATCCATAAACCTGATTTCTAGTTTCAGTCACATTTCACTCACACCTGAAATCCCAGAGCTATTCCAGATGCACCCTCAGCAAACTTAAAGGACGTTCTCCTAAAATTCCTTCAGAGACCTACAGAAGACAAGAGTATCAATACTGAGAAGACTCTTAGCATTTATACTGACATTCTTGTCTTTAGGAAACAGGAATGTTATTATATGAGCAAATTTGAGCAAAATGTGAGATTTTATTGAGATATAAATTTTGCTGAACCTTGACATGTAACCTTGACACTTGTCTCCCAGATAGCATATGGATGTGGGCCACTTCTGGCTGAGAAATGGCACTGCTGGCCCACTGTCGGCACTGGCAAACTGCATGTGAGCCAAATGTGGCTCTTATATTGAAAATACACATTTGGCCCACATGTACTATAACAGATGTGGTCCACTTCTGTCAGAGATATGGCAGTGCTACCTACATATGAGCCATCAGTGGCCCACATATTAAAACACCTATTTGGCCCACATGTTTTATAACAGATGTGGTCCACTTCTGGCAGAGATATGGCAGTGTTACCTACAATTGGGCTGATATGTGGCCCTGATCTGGCATATATGTGGTCCACATGTTGCAACCAGTGCCATCAATCCATACGGCAAGTGGGCCTAATGAAATGGGGGATGAGGGCCAGATGTGGGCCAGAATACTTTTGCAATCTGGGCTAGTATGGCTCCTTTGACTGCACTGTCCTCTAAAATAGCAGAGCTTCACATAGCAGTACCAAGGATCCAAAATGAAAGACGCATAGTGTCACCATTAAAATGAGTGTAATATATCAAGGATAAGTGTGTAGTGTATCAATTTTAGTTTACTACACAATGGTAATGGGTATAGTGTGACCATTAAAATTGACTGGAAATGGGAATACTGTAATCATGATTCAGGATGTAGGGCAGCCTTAGAAATGAGCAAGTTTTATATGATACATTGTGTGTTCCTTGGATCCATGGAAACAAGTGCATTCTCCTGCTCCCTATCTGAGTGGTGTAGTTATAGTTTAGATGTATTTAATCAGTCTGTTCCCGATTTAATTAGCTTTCTATCTTCTGCATTATTACAGCTGGACAGTAAGATTACAACTGAACTGTTCACATTATCCAGACTACTCCAAAGGTAGAAGGGGCTCCTGCACATCTGAGCTCTGTGGAGGACTGTAGACAGTTTTCAATGTTTTTGCAGTTCTGGCTCATTCTAGATTCTCTGTTTTTGTTCTCTACCTCATGCTGTGTGACTTTAAGTTTTAATGTTGTCAGTGTTCATAACGGCATGTTTTTTGTCTCTCTTACGCTGTCTATTCTTTCATCCCCAGTGTTTAGACTCGGCAGTGTAATGGTTCAGTAAGAAATAATTAGTGATGTATGTGGTCATGCTTGGCTGTGTCAGCTTGTCCAAAACAAATCTTTTATCACGGGAGCTGAGCCTTTCTTCCATGCGGCGGCCGCCCGAGGCGCTCCTTCCTAATTAAACGGCCTGCCTGCAAGAAAAAGTGGCCTTTCAAAACTTATTAAAGCTGAGGGTCATAATAAATCTGTGAGAAAGCAAACTCGCTCACTGGTCTGTAGAATTTGGACGTCTCATGCTGTGTTTCAGTGTTCCTCGACTCTGGGTGCAAAATTGTTCATCAGTTACGTTGATTTTAGATGTACCATCTAGTCTTTCCTATCAGGCTGGATATTCAAGACAAATGAACATTTCATAACATTTTCACTGACACTGAAAGACTTTTTTTGGTTTGTTTGTTTTGGGTCGTCTAAAATCTGGCCTCCAACTGGGCCCCTCCAGGCTCCCTATAGCTGCACCCCTACTGGTACCTGTTTGCACTGTGAGATAGTTATATATGTACATGTGATCATTACCATAGTGATGATTCTAAACCTAAACTGCAGTAAAAGCATAGTTTCTGCAGTGAAAAAAAATACTTTTAAAACTTCGGTGATACCAACAGACCTGCTACTTCAGCACTGGTCAGGATCTAAACAGTACAGTATCAGATTATAACCAGCATATTATTAACCTTTATTACTGGGTAACAATGCTTATACCATTTTGATATCAAGCATTACCTTTTTGACACCTTATTTAAAAAAAAAGCTATAAATTAAAAAATGATTAAATGTCTTATGTCCAAAAATTGGAATACCATGACAAAGTTTTTGTTCATAATTTAATAAAAAATGTAAGCTGCCATATATTTTATATTTGGTACATGTAAAGTGACATTTTTTGTTTTAATGTTGATCAGCATGGCTTATGAAAATCAGAAATCTTTACATGATTAGAATATTTTACCTCAAGTTTGAGTAACTTATTATTCAGACAGTATAAATACCATATACCTCATGGGCTAAAACTGCTATATTCCTAAAGTCAAGCCACTCCTGATATATTCTCAAAAAATAGTTTAAGTTTTTAAATATTTTACTGATTTTTATAGACATATACAACTGATGTTTTTGATATAGATCACAGTAAATCAATGACAAATGGTTAACTGCTCTCGCCTTGTTGCACGTTTCACCTGCTCAGTTGGTCATGGTAGAAGAGCATTACACTGACATAAGAGTTAAAATGCAGCAAAGTGGAAAGGATGGCTGTTGCATTGACATTATCCCTTAATGAAGACTAATTATTATTATTATTATTATTATTATTATTATTATTATTATTATTATTATTATTATATGTAAAATTGTAACATTATTGTAACTCTAGATTGTTTGCCAAGTACACAAAAGTAAATGATGAGTGGCAATGGGGGTTATTTTGGCTATTGTTTTGTATTGGCAGTTCATTGAGAAGTACCTGTCCACTTTAAAAGTTGATCTCAGCAATGAGTCTGTATCCACCCCTACACAGAGCAAAAGGGTCACTGGAGTGGTACCCTCAAGGCTACCTCTTCAGTACCTTTATTCAGGGAACATGGTTGTTTCAGGTTGTGTAGTAATGAATGTATATTGTTGTGTTAACTCCATTCACCCTGTCCTGACTCAAATCTGCTCCTTTCTCCTGGAAAATTGAATGCAATGAACCTTTAATATACATAATTGAACTTGAATAATGTTGCAACTTTAAGAGGACATTTGCATTGTACACTGGGGGACAAAATGTACCTACAAAGTACCTTTAATTCAAACAATGCAGGTAAAATGCGGCACCTCTGCAGACACAGTGGATAGTTCTTTAAAGGTTTTTTAAACAGCCATCATTAAGCAGGCTGGTATCTGGTATCAAAATCAAGGTGCCGATTCCGTTTCTGGTGTAAAAAATATTTCTGATTTTTTTTTCCAATTCTTGAATAAATAGCCACAGTCCGGACTTTTTTTTATTGTGTAGATGATGATGATGGTTCGGGTGCTCATTTGTAATGATCAGTGTTTGGTTAGCTAACGCTTCCTGTGTGAGTAGCTTTAGTGGAATTTAGCGGCAGCACTGTGTCTGGCCCCGCTAGGCATGCAGGATCAGCAAAGAGAAACAAAAGCCCCCCTGAACCCCCGGACCCTCGCCTCGCGAGCTGTCCAAACAGCCATTAGCACTTCCTCTCGCAGTAATGAAGGCTGAGAAAACATTGTTCCCACACAACTAATGCACACTGCCCATATACGGGCACACACAGCAGAGTGTATTCATGTTTTCATCATTTTTAAGGACCAACATGTGTTCAACAGCAGAAAGCAGTGCTACAATTCACTCCTACTGTAAAAAATAATCTAACATTTATAGATATTTGTGAATATTCTAAGGATATTTCACTCAGCGTTAAATATTTAACTAATTTTCACATCAGATGTTGTTATTCAAGACATGTTTAGAGTCCAATATTTAGTTTTTGTTTGTTTTTGAAAACTGCAAGTCTAAAAAGTTTTACATAAAAGTACATAATCAAAACTTCTATCAGCCCATTCAAACCTCATCAGTTTTTCAGTAAATATCAGATTGTTGTGGTTTATGACACAGAACAACTAACTGTGAAGTATCTGTCATAGCTGTGTATGACTTACATTTTTTAATTTATTTATGTTATTATTGTTTGATGTACAGCACTTTGGTCAATGTGAGTTGTTTTAAGAGTGCTTTATAAATAAATTTTACTTACTTATTTACTTACTATTCATTTTTATGGCTAAATCATTCTTTATTATTTTCTGATATAGACTAGGTTAAATGTGATTTTATGTCCAAATGAAAAATAATTTTTAATTTAGTTTTATAAATTTTTAATTTATAGTTTTATAAAAAGATATACATTGATATATATTGGACTGTTGAAAAATCAAATGCAATTGATGAAAAAAAATATTAAGTTTTTTTTATTAATAAAATATTAGTATTAAACACATCAGGATATCAAGATATTATAAGATATATATATGTGTGTGTGTGTGTGTGTGTGTGTGTGTGTGTGTGTGTGTGTTAATATCTTATTGCTGTGAAAATGTACAATGGGAAGGTTTATGGCCCACAAAAAAGCTCAACACACACACACACACACACACACACCCTTGGTGCGGTTGTTCCCATGAGCTGTAGCAGGACCACAGTTTCAGACAAAAGTTCTCCTGAGTCATCCGGAAGAGGAACGGGATATTACCAGTGCAGCACTAATTCAGTTACATTCAGTTCACCAGAGAACAATTAACAGCAACGTCCAAGAAAAGGCCTTATTACCTTCTCACAGACTTCCAACTAAACATTCTCCAGTCATGGGCAGCCTGGCCTGGTGGCCTGGTATTGTGACCAGAATTTCACTGGATCGATTCCCAAGCAGATTATGACTGAAATGTCCTTCAGCAAGGAACCTAACCAACCACAACTGCTCCCCAGGCACCGTGGATAGGCGCTGCCCACCGCTTCAGTGATGTGTTCTCACTGCCAACTAGTGTGTTCATTTGTGTTTGTGTGCATTTCACTGCATGGACGTGTTAAATAAAGAGGTTAAATTCCTCTGTGTGCAAGCACTTTGGACAATGATTGTACAGTTTATAAAATTTACAGAGACCCAGCATCACTCAAATATTTGTGTGTAATTTTCACATATGCAAATTGCTGCACCTTTTTCTGAATAATCACAGTATGGCTTAGAAACGTACGTTAAGCTGGTAACTACAGCCACTTCTGGATTGTGATTGAATGACATTCTTCACAATTAAAGGTCCTTTCTTTATTATTTATTTTGCAGCTATAGACACATACTTTATTAAAAGTCCTGCAGTCACAGCCAAGAAGGGGCTATAGTTACCAGAGACATGAGCATTTCTTTAACAGAAATTCTTCAATCCTTTCCTTGTCTTAGATACAAGAAAAAGATACATGGACAGAGGAATCAGTGCTAAACAGATTTACAGATTGAGATGTCCTTGGTGTTGTCTTTTGAGTCTTACTGCTGTACCAATGTACCAACCAATTTTTTCATGGATCGCTCTGCTCGGAGGCAAATCGGGGATGACTCAGAGCTCGCTCATTCATGTAGTGTGAACTGCTGAAAGAAGCTCACCGAGCCATTGCTGACTGATCACCAACCAGTTGCAGATGTCTGGGAGATATTTCACATGCTGAATATATAATCCAGTCGGGTGACTGTGTCAACAGCAGTAACTAGCAACAACCAATTTGATACATAGAGACAGAACCAGGGCGGCACGGTGGCTTAGTGGTTAGCACGTTCGCCTCTCAGCGCTGTGGTCTTGGGTTCGAGTCCACATCTGAGCGGAGTTTCCATGTTCTCCCCGTGTCTGCGTGGGTTTCCTCCGGGGTCTCCGGTTTCCTCCCACAGTCCAAAAACATGGAGGTCAGGTGGATTGGCTACTCTAAATTGTCCGGAAGTGTGTGTATGTGTGTGTGTGTGTGTGTGTGCATATGTGTACACCCAGTGATGGATTGGCGCCCTGTCCTGAGCTTGGTTGAATAGTGTAATGCCCTGCCCTGCGCCCAGTGAAGGGGTAGGGGACTAACCGCAACCCTGATATGGATTAAGCGGGTGGGATAATGAATGAATGAATGAATGAATGAGACAGAACCACATGTCTGTTGATGCAATCTCTGTTATTGTTAT